>JBCEWB010337029.1:9381-21613 GCA_039654565.1 Peronia peronii | reverse complement strand
AACAACAACAACAACAACAACAACAACAACAACAACAACAACAACAACAACAACAACAGCAATAACAACAACAACAACAACAACAACAATAGCAACAGCAACAAGAACAAGAAAAACAAAAAGATTGGCTTAGTAGTATATGCATTTCCAATTTTCATGTATATGTTAAGAGCTGCCACTGATGCGCGATTTTTGCGCTGTGAATTTTTTTCATCTAAAATGGCAGTTTGTACGCACTATAAACAGACATGAACTTACAAAACAGACCGTGACCTATAGGCGGAAAACCAGACAGTAATTTTACACAGGGTTTAATCGGACAGCAGTTTCAAATACTGTAAATCAGGCAATAATTTTTACGCACTGTCAAGTACACATTAACGTATGGATTACAAAACACTAGCGTGTATATTGCAGAACAGACACTGACTTATACACCAGACAGTTATTTTACACATGGTATACCAAGACAGCAATTTCAAACACTGTAAATCAGATAGTAATGTTGCGTACTGTAAAGCAGACAGTCATTGAGCCACTGTAAATCAGTTACATGTATTATTTTATGTATTGCAAAAATAGACACCGACTTATGTATTGCATTGCAAAGCGGTAACATGTATCTTACAACAATAACGTATGTACTGTAGACTAGACATTAGCCTATGTATTGCTAATCACACTGCAAACTTATCATTGTAACTCACATAGCACGTAATATGCAGCAAAAACTGCACAGTAACTTACGAGTCATATTCCATTTGGTAAACTGAGGAGCTGGATATGATTCCGAGACTTGAAACGGTACACTCTTGCCAACTTGCACAGCACTGAATAGGAGCATGGCACAGGCAATAACGGGGGTGATCATGGTGAGGCAGGACAATATAGAACCAGTCCAAGAGTGAGCAGTCCGATGGCTGAAACAAAAGGGCAGATATCGGCACAATATCACAACACGATCACAACACAGTGGGAGATCGTTTTGACCAGGTCTATTAACCTTCCTTTGCCAGACACAAGGGATGTCGAACAAATAGTGTAAAGAAGAGAAATCACGTTTATTCTTGTTATTTGGAAATTCGAAAGATTCAACAATAAATCAATAAATAAATAAATAAATAAATAAATAAATAAATAAATAAATAAATAAAAGAAGAAGAAGAAAACAGTTAGAAGAAGAAAACATTTTCCTTATAGATCTACCTTGAAATTTTCGGAATGTTTCAAGATGTAGCATTTAAGTACATTTTTTGGTCCTCTTTACTATACCTGTTCAATACCTTTTGTGTCTGGCAAAGGGAAGTAACAGGATTACCCACAAAACGATTTCCCATTATCTAAGTCGTTTTTAGTTGTTGTTAAGAAAACTCAACCGACTCACTTTGTCTGAGTCAAAACTCGAAGGTGTGATTCATTTCGGCCAAGTTGAAAAAAGAAAAATCCAACTGTTACCCATCTCTCGATTGAATTTGAGCTTCAGGAATTATTTATTGCCTATAATGTACGGTCTACGTACATGGCACAGAAGAGTGAAACCCAACCAAAACTCCCCCCCCCCCCCCCTTTTCAACAAAATAAACAAACAAAACAAAAGCAAAAACAAAAACAACAACAGAAAAACAATCAAAAACAACCCAAGGAAAACACACTCTCTCTCTGTCTCTCTCTCTCTCTCTCTCTTTCTCTGTTTCACTCATACAGCTGGCCTTAGGCCTATAGAAATAGGCAATGGCAATATCCACAGAATGCATACTATAAATCTGCAACAAAACCCACAGTAGGCTTATGGACTCGAAAACTGCTGAATGGTTCCATATGAAATTTGGCACACAACATTGTTGCATATGGATCTGTGTTTCTATACACATAAACCCGAAAAAAGCTTATTACCTTTGATGTTATTCTAAAAATGCTATAATAATTGAATAATAAACTTGCGAGGGTGTTTGATCCGAATTGTACGTTCGATAGTTTGACGCGTTCAAAACACGTTTTCTTTGAGTAACCTTCAGTTTCACCATTCAAAATACAAACATCTAGATGGACACGCTTGCCATATACTTTAAGTCACAGGGCAATAGCGATTTGACCTATACTATGTTTAAAAAATCTCCCACAAAGGCCATGGCTTCTGTTCTAGAATTCTAAAAAAAATTAAGACCTATAACACAGTCTAACTTTTTTTAAACACATAATTACGCTTTGTTCGTCCCATAATATTATTCTGTCGAAAACAAACATCTAAAAAAATGTTCGTTTCTTTGTCCCATTTAAATTATGATATGTGTTCGTTTTCCTTTCATTTATTAGATATTTCTCCTGAAAATGAACAAAACAAACCACACACACTCATAAACAAAACCTCGACATATTATAGTGTATCGTGTTCTTTTTTAACTGCTGGATACTATTAGGTGTAAAATTGTTACATTGCGTGCAAAACCTCGATATCTACAACCTCATGATCTGACATCAAGGACTGATACACTGCTATGAGACAGAGTTGAAATTTTTACAGAGACCGGAATGTTCTGTGGACCAGTATCTACTTGTCTCGTAGCCAGTCGAAGTGAGTCATATTAAGTCAATTTTCCACGAAATCTAGTAATAGTTTATGACTATCAAGCGAAACTTTAATTCATTCATTTTCATTTAGTAAAAAAAAAAAAAACAAAATTCAGCTGACTTGACTTTAGCCAGAGATATTGCAGATTCAGATAGTGGAGGAGAGGGAGAGCGATAGGGGATGGGGAGGGGGGGGGGATAAGCCCTAAGCATAGGCTGAAATCAGAAGGAAAACAGGCAAAATGAAAAGTGGAGCACATAAATTTAAATATTTTCCTCATAATATCCTGATATATTTATAATCTGCTCATAATTACAATAATTTTTTTTTTACAAGGAGATGAATGTTTTTTTCAATTTCTGCAATACAAAAATATCAATATCACTAATTCAGATCACCGTCATCACAGGGCAGGCTTATCCGTAAGACCCGATCATGGTACATACTGGGGGGACAGCAAGGGACACAAATCCCAAGCTCCCGCATGTAATTCTGACTATTGTGTCCCTTTCTTTTCTTTTATGAGCTTGTATATTATACGAGACATGGCTGAAACATGATTTTTGGGGGAGGAAGGCTGGAAGGGGGGTTGCAGTAGCCGAGTGGTTAGGCGAGTGCTACTGGGCGAAAAGGTCACGCCGCAAAGGTCGCAGGTTCGAGTCTCGGATATGCTGTCGGGGGATGGGAAGATTCGAAGATTAGAACCTGCATTTTTTCAGTGACTCAACAGTCCTCTGGCTTCCTCTGGGTAGGAAAGCCCGTGTTTAGCCTTCTCGGATAAGGACGAGTATATTTTGATGGTCCTTTGTGCACATTACGCACGTTAAAGAATCCTTAGCAGTTAAAATTCGATGAAGAGTAGACAGAATGCCATTGTCAGGGCAGAATTTCCAAATTCTAAATTTCTACGCACAAAAATTCTCACCAAAAACTAGATAGTCACTTAAAGCCGACAAAATCCCACTATCTTAGGACTGAAAGGCTTGAAAAATAATTTTTAAGAAATATGATGTAGGGAGGGAACATCTTGTAGGAACAACACCACACTGGAGATAGTTGGAAGTGAATGTTATTCAACGCCTTTTTTCACCTTGTATTAGGGTATAGCTGCGAACAACAGACTTTCACTTTCTCCTATCCTGGGCACTTCTCACTGCATCTTTCCACTGTAGCCCTGCTCTCTTCAAATCATCCTCCATGAGTCTTCTCCAGGTTGTTCGCGGCCTATCCCTATTTCTCTGTCCCTGTGGGTTCCATTGAAGTGCATGCCTTGTAGTGCTGCTGCATGGTCTCCTAAGGATGTGTCCTATTCACCAGAATGTTATAGACCGAGCCAAAATAAAACCTTGTCGTGGGGAGAAAGGCCACTGCAACCTCACATGACCAGGATTTAGTTTCCTGCTCTTATCGAGAGGAAGGCGGACTATACCCAAAAACATAAAGTAGACGGAGTAAAGGCTATAAAGACCATATTAGATTTTCGGCTAACATTTTTTTAGCGTTGCTCCTCAGGATATGTGAGGTAGGTATCCTCGGACTCACGATTTTCGCTGCGACCCGGCATGATTAGCTGGCTGAAACAGCTCCGTACGGGAGCTGAAGGGCCTAAAGAAATAACTGGAATTGCAATCTTCATCGCATACAATCAGCGATTTATCTGTTCCAGTCTTCCGACTTATGATTTACTCTGACTGGCCACAAGATCAGGACATTTTTACTTTGCTTTACTATATTTTTTGTTGTTTTATTTTGCTTTATCTCAATCGTGTTATTATATTTCATTTTATTCTATTTTAACTGAGTACAGCAATTAACACAATTTTAATCATTAATTTAATTTAATTTTAATTTAGTTTTATTGAATTGTATTTCATTTAATTTATTTTTCATAATTATGTTTTATTCTTTTTTTTCACTTTTGTCCTAATCATGTTAATTTATTTTATTTTATTTAAATTAACTACCGTGATTAATTTTATTCATTAACTTAAATCTAGTTTTCATTAAATTTACTTATTATTTCGTTTAATCAGTTTCACCTCATTTTTATGTTATTTTATTATTTCTTATTTTATTTTTTTAAAATTTCATTTACAAAACAAAAAATTAACATGCTTTCATATTTTATTTCATTTTTGTTTACTCTGTGTAATTTATTACCGTTATTAGTTTTATTCATTGATATAGTTTAACTCTCATTTTGTTTTATTTAATCATATTTCTTTTCATTTGCTTTTATCAAATTATTCAGATCATTTTTTCTTATTTTATGCTATTTAATTTTATTTTATTTAAACTTAATCATGCTATTTTATTTTAGTTTATTCTGCTCTAATTAATTACTTAGTTCATTTCATTTATTAAATTGAGGTATTCGTTTGAATTTATTTAATGTTAGTTAATTTAATTATATTTTATCTTATGTTTCGCTTATTTTATTATGTCTTATTTTGTTTTGCTTTGTTTTATTTTGTTTTTGTTTTTTTTTTTTGTTAAATTTTATTTTATTATTTTTTTATTCTTATCTCTGTCTCTTTTTTTTTCATATTCGAATTAGTTTCTGAGGGACAGAAAGACGAAGAAAAAAAAAAAGAAGATGGACAGAGAGAGATAAAGGAAAATGGTTTCGCAGTGGAAGGGCAAGTCTCAGCGACTGAGATATAATTGCAATATGATAACACCGTTGTCAAACTGACAGAAATGACGATGCAGAACAGATGCATGTTTTATATGACAGAAGCTGACAGTCACATACTTAAGATTTTCATCTCATTGTTCTTATACTGTCCGATGAAATGTAATTTTCAGTAAATACACGTCCCGTACAGGTAGATATCAAGATGGTACAACTGACGCCAGTAATTTTTTTTCGACATTGGGGCTTGCTTAATAAGCCATGAAAGCCTGCACATTCTCAACTGGGCGGCCTTTTTAGCACTTTAAAATACCATAGTTCAAACTGCTAAAATTCTTTTCTTTTTTTTTTTTAATCATATATGTATATATAATTGCACATCGTAATATGAAGCCCTTTGAACTTACATCTGAGTCCACATCTCTTCATATAATGATTATGTTTGATTCTGAGTATTGTATTTCGTCCAGTGTAATTCCTTTCTAATCATAAAAATAGTCTTGTCTTGATACACATACATGTATTTTAAAAACATATGTAAAATGTCAAAAAATATTAATAATTTGTGAAATGAGATTAATGAAAAATGATTATATTAAACAATTATTTATAGCTAGGCCGTTTACAGTGCTTTATAGACCACAAACTGTTACATTATTTTATTTTTTAAAATCTACTTTCACACTAAATACGGAAAAAATGTATAGGCTTAGAGTTTGCAATTTTCCAGCATAATAAAATCCGTGGAATATTAAAATACAATGATTTACCAGTACATACACTGTAGAATTTGAAATCAATAAGCGTTGAGGGTTGTAGGGAGATGTAATTTCCAAGACAAAAGGACCAAAGATGCTCGATGAACAACATAAACCTACATTAAATTTTCAGAGAGTTTAGTATTGTTTTATTCAAGATCTTACCTTAAAACAAATAGATACAATTCAATGTTCACAGAGGGGAAACAAATATATTTGTTCAGAGGTGTCGACTTATATATAAGCTGAAGATGCCTATAGCCTCAAAGGCAACGCCGGGCATGTATCAAATTCATATCAATAAGACTCAATGGAAGGGCCAGAGTAAAGATCGGCGTATTACACAGTCCAATGGGAGCCATAGACATAACATAACTAAACCCGGTGCGGCCTCTTCTTCGCTATTGGCGGCCATGGTTTAAATTGAGCCATCCTCACGCGGCTGAACTATGGGAGCCGATCGAGCTTTGGAAAAAATGGCGTGTAAAAAAAAAAAAACCCACTAAAAACACGAGGTGGGTAAGACATTTAGAGCTAATGAGTGCTTCATTACTTGGGTATGAGTGACAGACTTAAAACATTTAGAGCCTATTCAAGCTAAATGCTCTCCGAATTATAAAAGAAATGTTTTGGATTAAATTACGGGATAATAACTAAATAACTAAATAAATAAATAAAAATAAATAATATTTAGTTAATACGAAAAGGAGGCTAAAGGTAGGTCTTCTGAAATTTACGACACATTAGATCTGATGGAAATTACTAAGTCTATCCGAAAGAAAAAAAGGCAAGGAAGTAGGAAATGAAAACATGGATGTCTTTTTCAGAAAATTTAGATTCCTTTTGAGCAGCATTTTCAAACACAAGACTCAAGAACCTGACGAGGGCGTCAAACGCCGAAAATTTGTTCATATTTCTGTGGCATTTTCGTGCGATGGTAATAAACTCCAGCAGTCTAGTGCTTCGATAAGAGAATCCTCTCCTCTTCATTTCTTGTGTGTGTTTAAAAAATGAATGATTTAAAACAGAAGAGGTAAAGAAGAAATAGGACAACGTCAACTTATTTGATTTATAAATGTAAACAATCACAACATCAACAACGACGACAACAACAACAAAAACAACAACAACAACAACGCACCCTGAAGAAAAATAAAAAAAAAAAAAAAAATCAAGAAAAAGGTGGCGAGAACAGACAGGAAAAAAAGTCTGCTTGAAGAGTTAAAGCAGATGCTTATTCTTCAGGTTGATATGTTACGACGGAATTTCCACCTGGAGACTCTACCATAGACGACATAAATGAAAGCAAATAGACTAAAACTTCAAATGTGTGCTACTATGACGATCTAAAGTCCTTCGCCATCTCCTTGCATTTTTAAAGTGTCCAAGATTATATGAGTGTGTACGCAAGCATTTACATCTACCACACCTAACACCAAAAGTAAATGGGATCTTGTTTGCTAATGTTGAACTATGAGCATCTTGTTCTATTCCTTTGTACACGTTTTTACAGGAGCACTGCATTTGTTCTCTTCTCCTACATTTACAACTCAAAGAAGTTAACTTTAGTGTTTTTTAAAAATCTCTTTTGTTTTAAATCATCCGTTTTCGATTGACTCACTGACTACCATCAGGCCTAATGTGTGATATTGTTCAGAAGGCCTTCCTCTTGTCTCCTTTCGTGTCAACTTGTTAGTGTGACCATTTATTTATTTATTTCCCGTAATTTTATCAAAAACACAACTTTTATTATTCAAAGGGCATCTAGGTTGAATAGGCTCTAAATGTTTCAAGTCTGTCACTCACAGGGAAAAGTTTTAGTCATAAATTTCCTCCTCACCCCAAATTTTAGTGTTTTTTGGCTATACGTTCTTACTTCCATAGTGCAGTCGGTCCCTCCCTCTGAGCGCTGACGCTGTGGTCAAATTGGACCGGAAGAACTGCCTTCACGCCGGGTCTTCTATACTAGTATGTCTATGATGGGGACTAAATTTGTTTGCCACAGCGAGACTGCCACGTCAGGCAAAGTTATTATAATCTTCACTATTTGTGAACAGAACTAAAATAAATTCTGTTTCACACAGAACACAAAGAATTATAGATCTAGTACCTTGGGCTTCATTTCATACATTTGTCAATTATTTGCATCATAATCAAATTCGACGATTTGTTTTTGTTCTCGTTCCAAAGTATCGTCTCGTCGTTCATCACAACGTCTTATCTATCATCAGTCTTCCCCTCGTTCGTTCGTTTTTTTTTCTTTTGTATGGGAATTTGTGCATGTGTCTTGTTAATGTCAATAAGCAGGTGAATATTTGCTTATGTAGTCGATGGGCTGTCGAACTAAGGACCAAAAATGTCGGGTTCAAAGACATGTACTGATCGACATTTTATCCTATAAAAAGATAATATTTCATGACTCCACCCAAATTAAAATGGGTGCAGTAAATTCATAGTTATTGATGAGATTTGAGCGTCTCTGGATCGAGATAACCTCTACCAGGAAGTTGAAAGACGTATATAGAACGCCTCTGAAAGTGAAAGCATCAGATATCTCTACTGGGTATGTCGGGGAAAACAGAGATAGTATAGCCTTTAGAGCCTGCACTGCACGGGAATACAGGCTATATATAAATGCTCTGTATTGTTATTGTTATACATGTACATGTACTATGGACAAGCCAGCAAGATCCGGGTTATTTCTAAATGTCTGAGAAGTGACAACGATAGACATAGGTTTTTGCTGGAAGCACATCGTGATATAAGATCTATTTTCTGCTCTTACTTGGGGAGTAACTAACAAACACCTTCCTTCTTCCTTGATACTCTGAGCTCTGATTCAGGTGTATCTGATCTACCAAAAATGTGGATGGTAACCCCGTGGGGTTTTAACAAATCCGGCTCAGTTTGAACATGATGAGTGGACGTTAGCAGAGATCATCGTGTTTGAATGAATATTGAATAGGTGAAGTTAATTGACCGACCGACAGATCAACAAATTTACTGACCAAAAAAAAAAAAAAGAAAAAGAAAAGAAACATAAAAAGAATAAATAAAGGCGTAAAAATAATAATGAAATAAATTAATAAATAAGTTTTTTTAAATTTTTTTTTTGGCTTGAAACTAGGATAGACAAGGAACAGAGATTTGTTCATAGAGATTTAAACTTACATGAGAGTAGAACTGTTATATGTGATCTAGAACTTTTAAAGAGAACACAATACCAAGCAAAAATTCTCCGTCCATATAGGGAAGGAATTCTCTCTGTCGTAAAGGAGAGATGACGGCAAATGGTGTGCTATGAGCCATTTTTTTTAGTCAAATTACACCCATTCAGATAGGCACATGAGATCAATGCATAAACAAATATTGTAAAAAGGGGAAAATGACTTTTTTTTTCTATATTTATCTGAAATAATCAATACAAATTCTGAACAATTCAGCATATTTTATAATCAGTACTTTTTTTTTCTCCTTTGTCACAGTATTTTTTCCAGTATTTTTACTTTTACTATGAGATATTTCAAATAAAAAGAAGAGAATTTTTCCTTATTTACTAGGGTTATTTATAATGAAACGTATGCACATAGGAAATGAATTTGAATGATTGAAAAGAAAGAAAAGGCACTTTACATCGAGTATTTTACTCTGAAGATTACATGTGTATTGTATACAGGAGATTCAGTAAAGTGTGCTTACATCAGTGTAGGAATCTGAAGTTTTTCATCTGTCGCATTTTGCGATTACTCTTCTTTCTCAGTCAAATAAGCAGTCCATTCACGATTAAATTATTCAAAGGGTGAGTACATTATCCATTTAGAATCATGCTGGACTTACCATAAGACCCGACAGTGGCCCATATGGGAGCTAAGAGAGACAAATATCCTGTCCTTATCTCTTTTGCCTGAGAATGCACTTGTAGAATATCAGCTCTGACCAAGGCCATGGATCGCTTTGTAAGGCCCTCCATTCGCCGGCAGTAAATGTATGAGTACTTGCCCATGTGGTAAACGGCGGTGGGGAGGAATGCCATTCTCCTCACGCCACCCCCTCCCCCCCCCCCCTCCTTGGAGTCACGGCCTTTTTCTTTTTCTTCCTTTTTAATTTTTTTTTCTTTTCTTCTTCTAATTTTTTTTCTATTTTATTATTATTATTAATATTATTATTTATTTATTTTGTAAAATTATTATTATTATTATTTCTTCTTTTTCAATTTTTTTTATTACTATCATTATTATTGTTCTTTATAATTTATATACATCCCCAAGCTCTTACCTAGGGAAAGACGGACCTATCATAAAGAAAACGTAGGGAAGGAAATGACCCGATCTAATAATCAGACGAGATAGCTCCCTTTGGGTGGCTGAAAGGCTATGTAAGAAAGAAAAAAAAATATCCATTTATACGTTTAACTATTAATCTTGTTAGTCAATAACTTGTGCAAATAGACCTACAGGCATAACAATAAGGATGGGAAACCCTCTCCACGTCATCATACCTGGCCAAAGAGAGGACAAATACATGTACACGAGTCTCTTTGTGATGCCACATTCGTCACATGCCATACAGTATATTGACCTTTTAAATACCAGCTTTTCAGTCACAAACGTGTGAAGACAGATTCGAATGTTTGCGATTTGGTTAATGAATTATTGGAAGGGAAAAAGCAATTTTTTATTTATTTATTTTTTTTATTTTTATTTTTGCTGAATGGATATTTGACCCTCAGGAGCCAAAAGAAATCACTGCGTTTAACCCAAACAAAAAGAATCTGTTATAATCCTAGCAGTGGAGGGGTTAAAAATAAGGTCATGTAGAAGGCGAGTGCAAAAGGAGGGGCTTCTGAATCATCATACATGTAATTTTTATTATTATTTTTTTTTAATCGAGATATGGGCTAACTGATGCAAATAGACCTGAGAGTCATTTCGGTCTACATTTTGTTTCAGAACTAATCGTCTTTCACGGCCAGATACAGAGACTCCTGGGAGGGGGAGGGGGCTGGGGGAGGGGGTTGGGAGTCCTGAGAGTAATTTTTTTGAATGGTTGAACTTAGGACTTTTTAAGCGTAAAATTCGGATTCAGCATGATCAAATTAGGGGGCAAGTGTGGAAAAAAATTGTATCCCGTTTCCGTGACAACGCCACCATTTTGGATTTTATGTTATGAAAATTAGCTATTTTCAAAGCATAAGGCTCGTAGACTATTCAATATAATTGTTTGGAATTTGGCACAGCTCGTAGAGTATTCAATATAATCGTTTGGAATTTGGCACAACTTGTAGAGTATTCAATATAATCGTTTAGAAGTTGGAACAGTGACAAAATAGCTCTATATAATAAAATAGCACGCATTTATTGTTTGGTTACATGCTATACATTGCTTGTCATAAATTGTTGAAATATATTAGTTGACGGAGCTGTATATTTCTCAACTTTTCACTAAATAGCCAATTTTCCTTCCAAAACAAAATTTAGAAAAAGGGATGCATATTTTTGGAACATATCCTATGAGGAACATATATTCAAAATTTGAAGTCAATAGATTTGTTCCGACCAAGCGAAAGGTTGGAAATACCGGCGTCTATTTTTAACAGGGGGGTACAAACACTGCAAACTATTGACAAATTTGTCTCACTTTTCGGTTTGACCCTGCTACAGTGGGGAGGAAATGCATGACTAAAACTCTTCGCTGTCAGCTTCTTGAACCCAGATGTCCTCCAAATAATAGCAGTAGTGAGTTGTGTTAAAGACTGAATGACGTAGGAAAAAGTATGACGTACTTCCGGCGTCGCGTTTTTTCCCGAAGTTTTGCGTTCAACTGGTGTTGTGGGATTTCGTGGTGGAGCGTAATACACATAAGTGAGTATTCTATTTTCAGTAGGGGGTACAAACACTCCGCCGGGGATTTCCAGATCTGTGCTAAGTCGAATATGAACAATTGGTTCAGAAATAATAATAATAATAATAATAAGAAAGAAAAAAAATACGGAAAAAAAGTGACAAAAAAAAAAAAAAAAAAAAAAAAGCAAGCGTACATTTTGAGAAAATCACAATTGAAGTTTCACATTCCTTCTAAACAGTCCCTTGATGGTGCCGTGTTGATGTCGTTTTGCAGCATAAGATAGATGTTTCTGGCTCTAATCGGTATTTTACTCATATCAGGAGAATTCAAAGTGTCTAAAAATAGCAAAAACCCGATTTTGATATTCTGATCATAAAATTCAATTTTGGGGGGGGGGGGGGGGGGGGGGGGGGGGGGGGGGGGGGG
>JBCEWB010336919.1:3232-21618 GCA_039654565.1 Peronia peronii | reverse complement strand
ACCCCTTGTCACTCAGATTATTTCCATTACAGATGTGTTCATAACCAAATATAACTGCTTGGACCAAACCACTTCACAGAAGGGTGTATTTAAGTTCTTGCTATAGAATCTTGGTGTAAAATGCAAGCTATCATCCCTCTAACCACATGGACTTAGATCATTGTTATTAGATCAGACCAGCTGACGTTGACGCGGCAGCAGAGACTACAAAGAAATATATATAAGTGATCTAGTGGTAGCATATAATGAGAGCAAAAGAAAGCTGATATATAAACTAATAGCTGTTTAGGCCACTTTGGCTTTCATTCATAGTAATAATAGCTCATTTGTGCTCTCAACAGCTTGATCACTGGTCAATGCGAAACTTGTTGAGGGGGTCAAGTGGTCAGGGGAGTCTGCATTATTATTCAATGTGCTATAAACAAACAGACTACATATATTCGAGACTCTTTCGCATCATAGTATAGTCTCTTTTGATTGTAGTTTCGGACCACTTGAAAGGACTTGAATAGGCCATGTGGCCTTTAATCTCTGTTCTTCTCTTCTGTTCAAGAGGATTTCATCTTTGGGCATGGAATTTCTCACAGTTCTATTAGGTAAAGTTTCCTTTACCTTGTGAAGGAGTGTCCGTTGAGCTGCGCATACTTATTATGGCGTTAATTTGACAAAACTGAAGTAGATAAACCCCAAGTTTAAATCACATGGTGAGAAATATCACAGCCCAACGAGAAGCCCCCGCCGATAAATACGGGCGTCACATGCAAGGATTCGCTTTACCTGTCGTATAAATACTGGACGCGCAGTTGTAGGGTTAAAATGTTGTCATATACAGTGCTCAATATCCTTATTTTTGTTTTTTCTTGGTTATCCTGGCGACAGGTCAAGCTGGCTTGAAATTTTGGCATACTACATCTGTGTACTTCATTTTCAATTTTACAATTATCCAAAGTGCTATTTGTTTTCTTTTTTTTTTTAAAGTGTTTAGTTTAATTATTGGCTGACAGTCAATATCTCAATTCAATTCACTTACAAAAAATGTTGACGTGATATCATTTCATACTTTAGGCTTTCATGATAGAGTTCTAATCTGCAGCTGTAGACAAAAATCTAGAATTTACATTGGAGTAACAATTAAGTTTGATGGAAGGAGGGATAAGAGAACAGAAGAAATCTAAAGGGAGAAAGGCAAGAAAGAAGAAAAAATTAGAGAAAGAAAATAATTTAAAAATAAAGAAAAACAAGCTTTTTTCCACTCTTCCAAAAATTATTTACGAAATCTCCGTTTCTGTGTTGTTTGCGTTGTGGATCATAGATTGCAGGCTCTCCATGAACAAGTTCAATGGAACACTCTATGAGCCTTGTCTCGAGTTTCACCATGTTTTAGTAAGTTTCGACAAAGTGTTAACAATAGCCTTCTCAGTATTGCACGCAACATGCTGTGACTCACCTGTGAGTTGGCGGGAAAACATTTTGACCAATGATTATGCTTTAAATGAGACACACCTCCAGTCAACTGCCCGCAAGTCACTCGCCGATCGCTACATGACTCTACTGCATAGGGAGATGGCCTCATACAAATCCTATTTGATTAATTTTGGAGTGCTATTTTTTTGGGGTGATGCAACTACGTGTTGCATATAAGGAGACATACCCTCAGTGTAACGAGATCACAATATAAGATCTCTCATGCCATTATGCCATCTAAATGATGACAGATGTTGAACTTCACATTTACCTGGTTCTCTTGGTTCTCGCTTTTCACCTCTGGGATGAGCATCACCTACAGAAGCAAATAAGACATAATTTAGTGTTCTAAAAGATGTCCTTTTATCCTAGACCTACATTACCTTACCCAACTTAATGTGAACTGACTCATTATGCATGAAAAGGATCTCTCATACTTCACTGCTATTTATCATTACTTTTGTTACTTACATTTTTTTTTTCCCATTAAAATAGGGCACTTTTGAATAACTGAATGGTGTGGACAGTCTCATCTGTTATTGCAATGCAATATATAAACAAGCATTCATTATATGAAATGCTTTATTTATATTAACAGTTAGATGGGGGTTTGCTAGCCACACAAAAGTAGACGGGGAGACAATAACAGAATCAATGTCAGAAGCTATGAAACATTTAATGGATATGCATCTTCCATGTTAAAACTTGTATGCAAAATATCACAAGGAGATATAAAAAAAAAAAGATAACTGAATTCTGCATCAGTTTGGAGAAGAAAGGCACTATTAGATAGACTGGACACAACAGAGCCATGCTGGCCGCTGAAATCTGACTGTAATGAGGCAAGACGTAACTGCTAAATACCAATATAGTTAGGCTTCTCCATATTCACAACATGGTATTCCGAACAAAAATTTACCTCTTCTCCATCCTTCTTCCCTGTCTCCTCGGCGATCAGGGGGAGGACCTCGCCTATCATCGCGTGGTGGTCCACGCCTGTCGTCTCTGTGGGGACCTCTACGTTCATCTCGATCCATCCCTCTTCTCTCCTCCCTATCAAACCCACCACGTTTATCATCTCTGTCTGGTGGTGGCCCTCCCCGTCGCCAGCTACCTTCTGACTCTCCTGGAGGACCTCTGCGTAGGTCATCTCTTGGGCCTCTTCTTGGTGATCCTTCATCTCTTCCTCGCCAGCTTCCACCACCACCACGAGGTGGACCATCTCTAGGTGGGCCCCGATCTCCACCTCGCCAGTCATCTCTTGCTGGTGGCCCTCTCTCATCCCGTCGATCACGCCAGCTATCCCTCTGTGGTTCTCTTGGACCAGATCGCCAGTTGTCACTATCTGGTCTTGCTCTATCTCGGTCGTCAGAACGGCCTCCTCTCCAGTCATCTCTAGGTGGTGGCCCACGGTCATCACGATCACGAGGACCTCTATCATCACCCCTTGGAGGACCACGATCTCTAAAGTCTCGTCCTGGAGGGCCACGGAAATCTCTGTCACGATCACCTCCACGTGGTGGGCCTCTAAAGTCACGGTCATCCCTGGGAGGTCCTCTAAAGTCATCACGATCTCTTGGAGGTCCACGGAAATCTCTATCTTCCCTCGGTCCTCTAAAGTCTCGATCATCTCTAGGGGGTCCTCTGAAATCTCTATCATCTCTTTCATGAGGTGGACCCCTGAAGTCTCTATCATCCCTTTCACGAGGTGGTGCATCTCTCAAATCATCTCTATCCCTAGGGGGGCCTCTGAGATCACGGAAGTCTCTTTCTCTGGGAGCATCGCGTGGTGCCTCACCTTCTCCACCATCCGGGCCATCTTCTTCATCATCTCCAGCTTCCCTGTAGATCAATAAAAAGTGTGCATTTGACAAGATAACTGAATATTTGAATCAATATATACCACGGCAGTGATTGACTCAGAATAATAATTTATCCAAATCATTGTTTTTTCAGACTTACTTTTTTTTTTTATAATTTATTTTTCAATGTATACCACTAAAATTACAACTCCATGGTTTAAAAAAAAAAGAAAAAAGAAAAACACAAAAAGATCTCAATAAATACCTTCTAGCTCGCCAGCTATTTTCTTTCTCTTGTTCACGCTCTCTCCAGCCACCTGCTCTGGGTCTCCAAGTTTTGCTCTCTGGTTCTGGTTCCTCACCGCGGCGCCAATCACTCTCTCCAGGTCTAGGACCACCTCTCTCATTACCCCTGCGCTGGTCTCCCCTGGAAATAAGGTCAATAAAACTTCATGCACTCTGATAAATATAACACACATTTATGATATTTTTCACAGCTTGTTGCTGAGAATTCTAGTTGTGGCTGCTTATGCGTAAGTCAATAATTCGAACATCTGCTATACTAGCAAACTTCAAAACTTTCTGTATCAGAAGTAAAAATATTTCCTGAAAGACGAACTTAGTTCATGTCAACTTACTGCCGTCTTTCTTCCTCCCTCCGCTTTGCCTCTCTTTCTTCAATCTCTCTTTCCTTAGCTCTCTGTTTGTTGAGCTGTTCATCCAATTTGGCTTTTCTCTCCATATATTCTCTTTCTTCAGCTTCCCTTCTTTCCTGTTCTTCCCGCTCCTTTTCCTCTCGCTCTGTTAATTGGTTTGAGGAGAAACATAAAAATAATATGCTAATACAACAACCTTCAACATTCAAATTTAGATCCATTATGCTGAAAAATCCCTAAAAATATCCAACACAAAATGGCTCTTATTTTGTAAATTGTTTAAGTACTAATTAAAAGAGGTCAGTGTATTTCTCTAATTTCCTTCTTATAAAGTTATGATGAGGAAATTGAGAAAATATCAAGAGAGAAAAATTAAACTTTTTCTTCACAATAGCTTGAATATACCTGAACATGTCATTTAGCTTAAACATTTAAAAAAAAAAAAATTGACCATGGTAGGCAATGTGGGCCAGTTTTGAAGTGATTGACAAAGAGTGTGTAACAATGTCAACCGTGGAGCCTGGTCCTCGATTTTCTCTTTGCCTGAATCTAGATATGTCAGGATATGTAAGGATCCAAAACAAATGTGACAGAAACTGGCAGAGCAAACAAAACAACAAAATACATAAATCTTATGAATGAGACATGTTTTTGCGGCTCAGATGGAAATTTGAGAACAATTCTGACACAAATATTACCAATTTCCATTAACCCCTTCATTACTCTCTTGACGTAGAACATACATTCGAATATGACTGGGGTTTGATGCGCTACTGATTTGCAGCGTACATCACCATAAGAGATGATTTACGGTGACGTACACTGTACATCAATAGCCTATATGACCCCAGCCATATTATGACGAACATTGTACGTCAATAAAGCAGTGAACAGGTTTTAAACTCGCCAGAATCAAATTGCCTTATAGTTCATTGGTGATTCCGTCCATTCTGTGAAATATTCATAACACTGGGGGAGCAAATATGCATAGCACTGAAGGAGTTAACATACTTGAAGAAATTTTTCCAACAATTGGAGCATGCAGGATTATAACCTTTCCAACACTTGCAAATAAAAGGGATTATCTTACCTCTCTTTAGCATTTCATCTCGAGCCCTCTGAGCAGCTTCTTCTTTTTCTTGCAGCCATTTTTGACGTCTATCCTCTTTGCGTTTCAGTTTGCGCTCATGCATCCTTTTGCGTCGTTCTTCTAGCAGGTGCTTCTCAAACTCTTTCAGTTTCTCCTGAAAGAATTTTAAAAAAAACAAAAATTGTTAAAAATACCCTAAATCCATTGAAGACACGCTCTTTCAGGCAAGACTTCTCTTGATACGCAGTATTTTCAGTCATTTTCAAATAAATGATGAACAATAGCAGTAGGGATTATGGCTGTATTACTTTGTACAAGGGTCAAAGAACATGTCAACTAGCAGAATATAAGGTTTTCATGGCAAAGACTTCATAAAAATACTGTACAAAGATGGTATAAAAATGTCATGTAATTGGGTCAAAAATTCTTTTTCTCGCCAGTTTCTCCTCTCACTGGAAAATATCATTGCTTCAATGAACATCTTCAAACTCCTCCTCCCTTTCCTCTATGATCTGATCTGGTATCCCTTCTTCATCAGATCCTCCTGAATAACAAGCTCAATAGCTTCGTTCACACTAAACAACTCACGTCCGCTTCCTGCCATCTTCCATGTTTACATATGAAAAGCAGGTGAGCTGGTTACAAAATCAAAGCTGTAATCGTCTCCAAAGTCAGTTTACAGTCAAAGGGATGATACTCATGAATGAATAAATGGCTACACTATTTGACTAGAGTAGAATCCCTCCATATAACCAGTTAAAAAGGAAAAGAAAAAAAAATGTAAACATCCGCCGGGCCATAAGGCCCGGCATGTCGTCAACCGTTACCAATACCTACCGGGCCTTAAGGCCCAGCTCGTCATCAATGAGTTAAACTAGCTTTCAAATTATTAAGAAGCATGCTGGCAATCATTTTAGACTCTTCATCAATCTCTTCTTTCATCTGAGAGTAAATAGCTTTCCAGTTTATCTACATGCAGAACCTGGGAAATTTCATAAACCAGTGGAAATTTCCTGAATTCATTTCTCAAACCATTGCCCAGTCAGAGTTTTAATTTCTTACCTCATATTCAGATTTCTTTGCCTTCTTCAGGGTGCTAGTGAAGGTATCCAAATCCAATTTCATCAAAATCAGTCTTGCCTTTGTCTCTAGTGCATGTGACCTCTCTTGTTTCAGTGCCTCAATCTGGAATGGATAATCGAGTCAGCATAATATATTAACAGTCTTTGTAGCATTGCAAACATTTAGTTAAGTCCACTTTCACAACAACTGAAAGTAGCAAAGTCTTGACCACTAAATGATGTATATGAGAAAATTCTGCCTCTATCTGGTTTGACAAAATTTGCCTGTAATGAAAAAAAAAAGCTTCCTTGAGAAGGTAAGGAAAGCAAGCACATTTCATCAGTACAATAAGGGTCAATAGTAATATGACTGCTTATATTGAAAAGAAATGACTGCATCCTCCATTCACTTTATACAGCTCTAAGGTGACCGGTATTAAGTAGGTCTAATTTATGTTATAGTCAAGTGTCAAAACAGCTGAGGACTTGGTTCCAGTAAATTTCTACTAAATGACAAAAGGTGACAAATCTGATTAACTGCATTCAAGTTTCATAATCCCCAAAAGACTGGGCTGTTGTGAACAGACTATTGACATATTGTGCTAAACAATCATATTGATTCACAATAAATTTTCAGTTCACCATAGCAAGGTGAACATTCCATGCCAGAAAACCTACCCTTTCTTTCTCTTGTTCCTCCCAGAAGTCTCTCCTCAGCTTCTGCTCTTTTTCATATTGCTCCTGGAGCAGTGGAATCTCTTCAATTCGTTTGGCTCTAGCCAAATAGTCCACCTAGAGAGAGAACAAATTTAAGATGTAAAAGTCATTAATTACGAGATGGAAGTTTTAATAATCAGTCTATGTAGTGTGATATAAAACAAGGGAGAAAAAATGGACAAATGCCAGAAAGATAAAGGAACAAAATGTGGGCCAGTTTTTTGGTGATCAACAATGACTTGCAGCAATGTCAACCGTGGAGCATGGTCCCCGTTTCAATCTTTGCCTGAACTAAGCATTTTGAACAGGGTTCAAAACAGTCCTCATAGTATCTGGCAAAGTATAATGGTACAAATTTAAAAATTAGAAGGTCAAATTTCTTTTGATCAGAACTGAACTGGTTCGGGTGATCAAAATGTTAATTTCAGTTATAGCTGACAACACATAACATTCAATCAATAATGGAATATTAATCAAATGCGAGATGTTATGAAACATGAATGTAAATCTTGTTGAAACATAGCAACAAATGATTGTATAAAGACGAAACCTCCTACCTTTTTTTCTTGTCCTTTCAATCTTTCCTGGAGCTCCTTCTTCTCTTTTTCAAGTTGTTCTACTTGTTTAGCCATGATCTCATCCACATCCAGCTCCGCTATTTCCTGGAATTTAGATCAACTTACTTTTAAGGAGATGTTCCCCTCCCCCCCCTCCCCCCAATTTATTAAGAACTAAATTTTATCTTTGCTTGCTCTTCAAATAGTAAAACTTATCGGCTATGAAAATGTGCAGTGATAATGATGTCAAATGCTTCTTCATACTACTGAGACTATATGGCAATGAAGCATTTCATAAGCAACACAAAATGATGTCCAGCAGCAGATCAGTTCTGGAATATGAAAAACACAAAACAAATTTTGTTTTAATTTTCAAAAAAAAAGCAAAACTGAAGCTATGATACAAATTGCCTGTATTACCTCTTCATCAATGTTCTGCAAAATCTTAGAGCCTTGAGGTGTTTTGCGCAACTCTTCCAAACGTTCTTTAACATGTCTCCTTTTGATCTGTTCATGTTCTTCTTGTTGCCTCTGCTTATTTCTCTCTTCTGCTTCACGCTCTAGCCTGGCCATTTCTGCTTCATAAGCACGGCGTCTCTGTTCTTCTGCTTGCTCATACTCTTCACGTTCCTGATATAATGAAAAATAAACAGATGTATTTCGTGTAAGAGACAACTTGTTTGAGAGGCCAGCATATTACCATCACATCAGAAATTCTTTTAACAAATTCTGTTTAACTAAGCTACAATGGAAGCTGTTGTAAAATTAATGCAGTATATTAAGCTGGTTCTTTCTATTAGAAACTGCATCTGCCTGGCCCATAAGTTCAGAAAAAAAAAATGTCATTAATGACCCTTCAAATATGGTCCTGTAGATATGAACTAAATCTAGAAGCTGGTAAATTAGTGATACTGCCACCATTGTAAGTACTGAATGCCATTTTATGAGCATCAATTACCTTTCACTTCAGAATTGCAATTACGTGCATACCTGCCAACATTGCCAAAATAAAATTCTGTAGTTTGGGCCCAAAAATCTGTAGGTGAGGTAAAAAATCTGTAGGTCACATATTCTAACGTCATCCCTCAATTTAAGCCCCAAAACACAAAACGACATGCATCTCTATAAGATATCCAAGACATCCTAATCTTAGCTATCACAAAAAGAAGTAGGGGTAATAGCCATTTCATTTAGACAGAAATTAACCTGTGAGTGAGACAACCTCCATAACAAGTGCTGGCAGGGACATTTGAAAAGAATGATAGGCCGGTCAAATGTCACACCATAATTATGTCGGAATCGCCAAGACTCGATCTCTTCATCCCTCTTACATAAAGTAAGCAGACATGACCAGTAAGGCTAACATGATGATTCATATTATGGGCAGACCGTGGTCTTCTGTCCGATGACATATGCGCAAAGACATATATTCGTAAGTTAAGCAGGTCTCCGACATCCGCCCAGACTTTAGAGTGAAAGATCCCATGATGAATCTACATCGTTTAGATCATGATCCGCAACAAGCAGACTGAAAGTGAAAACATAATTATGAGAGGAGGGATGGGAATCAAAGATTCAAGTTCAAAAGGGAACTACACGAGCGATTGTGGGCCAAGCGATGATTGGATCATGAATAACAGGTGCACGTGAACGACCCCTTAGCATGAGGGTGGGACGGGCGGGGTGTAACACATAACACTACATGTCCTGACTGGGCTACACCATGTACTGTTGGCCTACAGACAGGGGCCTTGGCAACGGCGACAGGCACAACCACTGCCTATAGCAACAAATGGGAGAACGCAGTTTTCTTGTGAGTGAAAACTATACTCCAGCGGCATTCAGAATGACCCAAAGCATGAAATCCGGAAAAACTAGTACAAAATATCCAAATTCATCTGAATGTGGGAATTTATATTCATGGCGCGGGAAGGCGGGATACTGAGTCGAAATGCGGGATGATTGCCTAAAGCACCCTCTATAGGACCGGACGCTTGCGACGAGCATTATCGCCTTTACACTAACAATGGAGACTTAGGCCTAGTAGACTGCTGGTTACAGATTTCACCCTTTTTTTTTTTTAAATTGATTTTTTTTTTTTTAATTGAGAGGAAGGGAAGGTCGGTAGTTCGCGATGCAAACTCTGTAGGTCAGTAGTTCAAGTAACAAGGTAGACTACTGACTTTCTGTAGGGTTGGCCGGTATGTACATGGCCCACATTCGTTACATTCTATATATGTCTTTCAACCTTCTGGTGGAGGTTATCTCGAAAGTGGCCCACAGCACCAACCCATCAAATCTGACCTCAATATCGTCCAGCGAACAAAGCTGGATTTAACAGTCTAAATACCATGACTGCCATTGATATAAAAAATAAAATTTATTTGAAGAACATCATTTACCCTCTGGTCCTGATTTTGTTCCAGCTGTTCCTTGCGGTTTTCAATGATTTGCCTCCTCTGCAAAATGCGTGCATGCTCTTTCTTGGCAGTTAGACGATAGTTGTTGAGAATCTGGGCCTTCAGTTCTTCTTCCTCATTCTGTTATGAAAAGTTTAGAAAACAAATGTTTATGTACATCAAATTCCTCCACTGAATGCTACAATTATATCATCGAGGAAAAATTTAACTATAATCAACACTGGCAAGAAATAGCTATGGGTGGACCCAAGAGACAGCGTGAAGTGCATTTCATTCTTTGAAATATATGCCGATGTCTCTGTATAATTTTCAAATGCAAAACTGTTACCAAAACTTCACTATACTGGAATTCACACATGCTTCCTGAGGTTTCAAACACTACTATATACATGTTCGTACATACAAAGTCACCTGAATCTGGAATCAATTTTAAAAACAAAATTACTACAGATTTTTTGAAGATTCAATTTTCCCAAAGTGTTCAAGCTTACAGAAGTGGCCAGGAAAACTTAATTCTTCCCTTATCCCTCAGCACAATGACTTATATACAAATGATGAAACAGTAAAACTCACCACTGTGCTCTCTTTAGGTCCAATTATCTCCATGGCTTGATTGAGGGCTTGGGCAATATTTATCACCTGATTGCGAATCTGCTCACTGGGCATACTCTGAATATATGGACCCTCTGGGATGTCTTCTTTCTGAGACACACCAAGATCTGTTCCAAAGCTTAGCGAGCGTGTGCGGTGATCAATGCGTACCTACAAAACAAATTTTGAATGGAATGCTGTGTCAACATTGAAACAAATGCCGCTATAGTTATATGAAGTTCTTGCAAGTAATGTTGTAAGCACAGGTCAACACTTAAAAACAATGTTTACTTGATAATTACAGCTACTGACTCAAGAATAACTACAAGTGCATCCTTGTAATTTTCAATCTGGTACTTGGTTGTCTATTACCAAAAGTTTTATTGTGACTAACCTGCAGTTCCAGAGTTTTGGCAGCATCCACTATTACTCCTTCCAGTCTATGTTCTGATGCAAAGGGAACCAAAGATGCAAAGCGGCTGAACTTGATCTGCTGGTACACCTGGGCAACCTGCAAATCACAACAATATTCTCACTACTGTTTCTGTCATATGAGGATTGTTCTTACATGCGGGTTAATGAGTCTCCAATTATGAAAAAGCATGAGCATTTTTAACTAACTAACTTTCAATAAGACAAAAAAATTAGGAATCAACAAATAGAGCCCATTTCTTTATTATTCACAGTAAAAATGCATTTTTGCTTAGTAAAATACAAGTTCACCAACCTGCTTCAAAACTCGTGTGATGAGGATGTCCTCCAGCTGGGGAACATACTGGGACAGATCCTCATTCTGCTCAATGAAGTCAACAACTGGCTTCACTCTCTTGTACAAACTCAAGGGCTGGAAGTCAACCTCAAGGTACTGGTAAAGATTCTGCAGCTCAGGATAAGCAAACTGGATACTGCCATGTTTCACCTGATAAGGGAAAACACAACATTGAAACAAAGTTATTTTAATCAACCCTTTCACCAAATTAACCAAATATCTCTATTAAATATAACGATGAATCATTTCAAATCTTTACCATATAATAAATACTGAGCAATTTATGAAAGAATTGCCATCTTTAGGTAATTTCATTGACTTTTATTCCAGTTTTTCAATCTAGACGTTGTCAGGTAGATATCTATACTTTCTAAACCTGTGAGACAAATAATCTTGGATCTTAACAATGAATGCAAACTACATCTCATATTTACCAAGTCTTTCACTAATGATTGCCTCGTTGGCGGCGTCTGCAACATCAGAAGCGTGGCCAGTTTTCTCTGCTTTTCAACTACACTTTCATCCATAACCAGAAGATTTCCAAACACATTTCTGGATGGTGGGATAGGAATAGCCAATGTGGCGCACAACACTCTTGAGGCCATCCTGATGAATATTAACAGATACCCTGTCACTTCAATCATCCACATATCTCTTTTAAACTATTTCAATATACAATAATGTGCTACAAAAAGAAGCTCCAAGAAGTCCATTTCTCCTCTTGCAATTACAAAGTTATCTAAAAAATAGGTTTCTAAAAAGTACATTTAAGGCGACAAGCACTTTGATAATAATCACACAAAATAATTCAGTTCTAAATGATAAATGATTTTTTCCAGAAAAAATCTCAATGAAGAGACAAATCAAATTAAATGCACATTTCTCCCAGTACGAGACCCGTCGAGATAACCTCCACCAGGAGGCTGAAAGACGTATATAGAACGTAACGCAACCAGCACGCTCCTGGTTCAAATTTTATAATTGGGAGAAAGATGTCAATCATCACTTTCATGACATTGAGAAGAGTAATAAAAGAATGCACAAGCTCAGTTACAAGTGCATTTTAGATCTAGGTTTCATTCTTACCTGGAGACTATCACAAAATCAATAGGTACTTACACAGCATCCAGATTAAATCTATTCTTGTTCCATTATTATGTGATTTTTATAACCAATAAAGCAATCAAACTTACTTCTGAAGTTCCTCCTGGGACAAATTTTTCCTCTGTTCGCGGGATAAGTTGAACAAACGGTGCAGGGTGCAGGCATGGAACAGATGATTTCCAGATTTGGAAAACACCAGTCCAAGCTTTTGATAGTAGTTTGCCATGAGCGATGGCTTGGGTTGTTTCTTAGACAGAGTTATAAGACCATGAATATCCTCAACTGCCTTAAAGGCTTCCTGTTGATTAAAAAACATCTGTCATTGCATGTGCTGACAAAAATGTTTCAGGTATTTCGATAGTTATACAACTGCAATAAAATTTCTGATTATGGTTTCATTTTCTTTCAACACTTTTTTTAAGAGCTAATATTCCAACATCCTTCTCACAGGTCTCAGTTTACTGATCCCTCTACTGAAAGTCTATATATTTAATGAAAGACAATCACATATGACAGAAACAGGATTCAAACCAATCAATTTAGATGTAGTGCATTTGATTTTAAGAAATTTCTACCTAATCTGATGATTCTGCACCTCCATCTCAGATAAAAAGAGACATTGGTTCCGTAATTTCCTAGATGTCTACCATTTCTATGGTCACAAAATTTCACGTGTGTCCACTTTCCTAATACATATTCATAAATATGGATACTTCTCTTGCCATCATATTTTTACATGCCAGTATGTAAAATTTCTTTCTACCTTTACCAAAGTAAACGAAAATCTGACCCTGACCACAATTTATTGTATGTTCTTTGCTAAGGCTTTGTGCAGTTAAAAGTATTTTATTTCTCTAACAATCGAGTCAATTATGATCCCTTAAGAATGATAACATCACAAATCAAGATCACCGAAATAAGACAGCTGTTCATTGACCATGCAGTTGTATTATCAAAATTACCTGCCACAACTCCATGCTAATAGCACTATCCAGTTGCACAAGGCGTGTTTCCAGATGCATGGCCTGGGACTCTGGGTTGTTAAGATTGATAGCCGTTTGCTGATGCTGATGCTTGTGGATATGGCCCAAGTGAGTTCTCAGCTAAGAGATGCAATGAAATCAATAAGTACAAACAATTAGCAAAGAAAAACATAATTCACTGACGATACAACTGTGCAATGAAAAAGAGTACTTAAACATCTTCAGCTAAGAGGAAATCATTTTTAATTTACCTGAACATTAATGTTGACACAAATGTGGAATACATTTAGACTGAATTATGTAAGACAAAAATAAACTTATGCATCATCATCTCATCTAATCTTTTATGCCCCTAATAATTTCATATATAAATTTTTAAAGGAGCAATGCTTTCATTTTCAATAACAAGAAAATCAATGGTGGAAAATATATTACTTACATTATCACACAACTTTCGGAATTCAGTTTTCCTTGAATACTTCAGACAGAACTTGAAAGCTGAAATATAAAATATATCAACATATGTTTTACCACTAACACTTATTCCGTGACCAAACATAATGATAAGAGACCTGAAAATAAAACATTCATTAAACAATGCACTATAATATCAGGTTGCTTCACTTTACCTTGATATTCTTATCTGAAGATTGTACAAGTGTAATATTCCATGGTTAGTTACCAACCTTGCTGTGCTATGTCTTGATACAGCCTTTCAACTCTGGAATTGTTCCGCAGCAAATCCAAGCACTGGCGGTAGGACTCCCACAGGAATTTGACCCATGGTGTCAGAATGGCTCTGTCTGTGCGATCCTGGAGGTCTTCTCCACTCACAGCTTTCAAAAGGAGACTGCAGAAAATAATTTTGAAAATGATGAAACTTGCACATACAATAAAACACACAAAAATATATGTTCCATCTAATTCTGATAAAGGAAGCCTAAAAAAAAAAATGTTTCCAGCATATTGATCTTGCAGACTTTTATGTGTCGTGTGTGAGTAACAGGCTTCCTCTATTTGTAACTGGCACGTTTATAAAAGTAAAATGTACTTTATTGCCTGTCAAAAAACAGAACACTGATATCTAATGATCAATGACTCCTTCAGACCATCACTTCTATTATTCAAGAGTGGTTTTACAAAACTAAATAGTCGATTATTCAATTTTTAGAGTGAATCTGCCTCATTGGACAATTGGGAGCTCAACCATATTGATTTTGATAAGTAGGTATAATAAGGTTTCAAGAAAGGAAACAATATACCAGATAAGCATTGAATGGGAAGTTTTTTTCAAATTCTAAGAAATTAACAAAACTGAGGTTTGGAAAACTACTCTTCAGTTAGATCTAGAACAACTAAATAGATCTGGATCCTATATTAGTTCACATGCTTTGAATATTAAATGACCTTTCTACCTGAAAGACATTATAATTGAGTTTATGAACAAACAGTCCACAAAGCTAAATCCAGTCTCTATGTGAAAACTGACAGCTTTAAAATAAAACTAATTTATTTCCACTATCTGCCCGCAGCATTTATTCATGAATAAAATATTAGATGCTACTCAATGTTTCTGAACAACTACATAACTCTCCAAGTTTATCTTTTAGGCTTCAAGTAATGGAATGAACTAAACTGAGTTATTCTAAACCACAGTTCTTTCCTGTCATCATTCTTGATAATCTATTTCGCCTTACCTTTCTGGAGAATCTGGCAAATCCAAATCATCAATGTCAACAACAGTTTGATGAGACTCCTTCCTGGCAGCTTCTGTCTTCTCTTCTGCAAGTGCAATGTAATTTTTCACAACCTCTACCAGAGAACTGATATTTACCTGAAAAGGAGAAAGACCACATTGCATAAGTTAAAAAATTAAGTAAGTAAATGATAAAGAACAAAACAAAACAAAACTAACATAGATAAACTGGCAGGCAAGCAGACAGACGGACACATTTTATCACACAGATGTCTAACCTACTAATCAGATCAATATATCAGTGGTGGTCCTCATTTCCCACAAAGCAGCAAAGTCCAAAACTTTCTGTGACATAAAAACTGGTATATTAGATGAGTGAGTTGCTAACATAAGTACTGCAAAGTTTTAACCGCCTGAAATACAGAGAATATCACAAGGAATGAAATGGCTTAATTCACTGCTCCTATAATTTGATGGTACAGGATGATTTTTTTAAACTGACCAAACTGAACAAAACTCTGAGATTGAAATTTGACACACATAATACGGATATATTCATATCATCATATCATCTCCCAATAATGAACAATCCATCACCATCATTTTTCAGTGACTTAGTTATTCTTCACTCACCTTGTCCACAACTGAAATATATATATATTTTTCTTATAAATTCAGCAGCTGTCTCATAACAGTTATCTACACAGCCCCCTTCCCCCAACACATAGAACATCATTTGAAATTTTTAAAAAGTTGTAATAACAATGCCCAAGCAATACCTGTTGACAAATGTTTTTGTACTGGTACAAGCCCTCCTTGGCAATGTGTGATTTCCGCAGCTCCACACAAAGCTCCAGGTACTTTTCCATAATCGGCTCATGTGTCTTCTGCCATGTTCTGTGCTTTTTGCTCTTGATAACATCATAGAGAGCATCAAGAGCCCGTTGCTTCTTCCCAACATCAATGAATTCTGAAATGGCAGTGTGCTTTGTCATAATACGTGTAGGAACCAAAGATTGCAATTAGCAAGATATGACATTTTGCTGGGATATGTTTCAGGGCATTTTCCTTGGTTTATGAGTTGAGGAACAATTCCAGAGTATGGTGCAAAATACCATGTCCATGGGAATAAAAGTCTCAGTTACTCAATTACCAGTAATATTGTCTTAACAATGACAAACAAAATTGCCTTGCCACATTACTGCAAGTTATGGCAAAATGACAAAAATGAAAGGATTTAATTAGACTAATACAATGGACAACAAATGTTCTGCTACAACCTAACAACATTTCTTCCCTCATCTATAATGCTTTTTGCAACATCTTTTTACTTTTAACTTATAATGGAATAAATGTAAAAAGTAAACTGAGCAAATTTTAAGATTCTCCATTCAGTTCCAGGCACTTGCAGTCACACACATGATGCATCAACACATTTCCTCCCCTGATTAGGGTATTCCACATTTTCCATATCCCCCTCTAACTGCCTATAAATAAGTTTCTACTTGTCTACATTCTCTGAAAACTGAACCAAAGTTGAGATCCAGATTTGAATTAAGTTATTATTCTGGCAATCAGGAATATATATCCACCCATGTACATTTTATATCAGAGTTTACCTGGGCAAGGGAAAACTTAACATGGTCATGTATAACTTATCTGAGCCATAAAGAGTGAATCTGATCCACAATTAAGCAAACTGGAGGATCAGTGCATTGGGGGAGTGTTCTCATTATTCAATATGCACATCATATCAAACTGCACAAATCTGAACCAAGATAAGACTGATTTTTAATTGTTTTACATTCAGGATGGAGTGAGTGACCCTTCTTTCAAATTTTCAAAATGAAATTTTACATGATGAGGGTACTAAGTAATGCAACACCTCAAACCACACTGACCCTCCAGTCCTCTAGATTAAGACAGTACACTGACTCTCCTGCCAATCTTCGAGGACTGAGACTGGAGGGATGTTCATGTTACTCGGTATGTGCATCATGTCAGGTAAACACCAATTCAGATTTTTTTCTGGATATACAGCTATTAAAATCAGCCAATTTTGGTTCGAATTAGTGGGATCTGACATGATGCGGACACAAGTAACATGAACACCTATCCAACACACTTTATATGTGTGGCTTCCCAGTGTATTAGGACAGGTGTTCACAACACCTCACACGTGACGGCAGATGTTTGCATCACCTGTGTCCACAAAATGTCAGACTGCACCACTTAATCCAAAATTGGCTGACCCCACCCTAACACACCGATCCTCCAGTCCTCTAGATGACACCCTAACATCCTGACCCTCCAGTTCTCTATATGATTTAGAGTCAACTCGCTCCTGTCTGAATACCTCCGCAATCCGACCACTTTCGTTTACGATCACCAAATTATGTGATCCGTTATGATCTTGTTGATTAGTTCCTCGTATGCACTAATCAACCCTGTTTGACGTTCGTTTATGGACCGCAATCTGAATCGACACCGAAGTGAGTACATCCACCATTTCTAACACAACTCTTAGCAGGACAAAGGTCAAGGCTAACGTTTTCTAGTCGTATTTTCGGCAGTTTATTTTGGAAACCGAGGTAATTTCCATCTTGGAAGTGTGGGAAACCCTCACAACATGCCAGGTAGGCCATTATCCAATCATGCTGCATGACAAAGGAGTGGTCGGATATGGGCGAGATTTTTCTATCCTGCCCTTGTCCGACCACCGTTCATTTTGCAATGAATACATTATTCATAGTAAATTTTCATCTCAATCTATTGTTATAATAATACTATTTTATTATAATTATTGATACCACACTTTCACCACATTAACGCTATCTGTGTGTCAATTTAATAGCTTTCTGGATTTTTTTTCTCTCTAATAGTACATTTCACCCCATTTACCACCATCTGAATGTCAGTGCTATATAATCCTTTTCTGGATTTTTTCTTCTCCCTAATGGTATATTTCATCCTATTTGCCACTATCTGAATGTCAATATAGTTTTCTGGACCTTTTCTCCTCCTTAATGGTACATTTACTTAAGTTATCCTCAGTGTTAATACATTCAAGAATGGGCAAACTGAAGACCTCCTTTTCAAAAGAAAGCCTCCTTCAGGCATATGAAATAGTATCATCTGGAAAGATGACACTAGATCTGGCAAAGCTGTCAAACTTCACAACATCCCTATGACAATACAGTCAAGTCCGCTTAAATCGAATTTGCCGGGACCAACGTAATGGGTTCGGTTTAAGAGAGTTCGTCTTCCAGTTTTAATAGGGGGAGGGGGAGGGGGGGGGGGGGGGGGGAGAATGTTGTATTTTTATCTGTTAAAAAAAACAGTCCCTGATAGTATCACTCACTGTGATCTTGAGTGTAGGACATCTAATTGCGGAGGAAAGAGCGAGAACTTCAAATAGGCTACTCGATATCTTTGACATTAATTCTTTAATACCTTGTGAGTTAAGCTTCTTTGCT
>JBCEWB010336918.1:0-40436 GCA_039654565.1 Peronia peronii | reverse complement strand
ATGATTAAAGAAAACACCACAGGGTGATTTTTTTTTTCAAGATTTTTCGTTACTTATTTTCGAATAACCCGAGAATAAATGATTTTTTTTTTCCATCTTGACATTACTTATAAATATTATGTCGCTAGTATCGGGCAAAGAGGAGTAATTTGATATGATCAAAATGGCTCATTCAGTTTGAGGGGAGTGGATCATAATTTCAGTGTCCACTCTAGGAGTTGTTGGAAATGCCATGCAAGTTTAAATCTGTACGATCGTTCATGCGTATTTCAGAGGGTGTAGCCAGCGCTATATGGCGCAGTTTGATCACTGTAGTCATAATGTTCCATGTCATGCCGCAGGCGCTCTTGACTGTTTTATCGCTGATTTTATCACTTGTCCCCACCCATAATGATATTGCGACATCACGAATTGCTGATCGCTGCTTTCCGACGTAATGAGACGCAAAGTTGTACTGCTTTTATGTTTCCCTTCATCAAGGAGAGATTGGCTGATTGGATGATGTCAGAGAAATGTAAGTGCTTGCAAAAGAAAGAGAGGGAAAGGAGGACAGAAAGATTAAGAAAGACCAGAAAGGAAGAAAGAAGAAAAGGAAGAAAAGAAAGAGAAAAAAAAGAAAAAAAGAAAGAAAACGAAAGAAAAGAAAGGAAAGAAGAAATAAAAAAGAAAGAAAGAGAAAGAAAGAAAGAAAGAAAAAGGACAAGAGAAAGAAAGAAAAAAAGCGGGAGGAAAGAAGGGCAGCCAGATATAATAGAGGGGAGGTTGGAGAAAGGATGGGGAGAGAGACAAGCAGAGTGATAGACAGTAAGGGGTGTATGAGTGAATTAATAGAGACGGGCGGGTGTGGCTGGGGGAGGAGAAGTACAGAGAGAGAGAGGGGAGGCTGGGAGTGGTAAAGGGATGCGGGGTGGCACTCACAGACAAATTAAAGAGATATAGAACTACAGTGATACCTTGACATACGAGATTAATTCTTTGCCTGACCGAGCTCGCAACTCGCTCGTATATCAATCAGTTTTTCCCCATCAGCACTAAGATTGACTGAAATGCCATTAATCTGTCCCAGCACCTCACTGCATTCAAAACATGTAGTGAACTGGTTGTCTGAGTACTGGAGCCTCAGGCCAGCAATGCGCCCCATAACTGAATATCAGGAAACAGTTGTCAAACTGAATCTAAAAGCAAAGTAAAGCGAAGACGATCTTTCAAAATCGTGTGAGGTTTTAGAGGAGTGTCTGTCCAAGTTGACAAATTGCATTATCGTGTTGACGTGAGCTCAGTTCTGAAATCCCAGCGGTTGCACAGTACAGGGGAAAGAACTTGTTGGTTGTCGTCGTTTGAAATTATTTCTCTTGTAACTGTTGTAGCAGTAGTTGTTGTTGTTGATTTAGTTACGGAATTGACCCTTGTTAATTAATTAATTGATTAATTTATCATTTTATTTCATTGTAATTTGTTGTATTTTATTTATTTATTTATTTATTATCTATTTTTTTTAAATTTATGTTGTCTGTGTACGTATAGGAGGGGGAGGGGGGCATCAAAGCGAAATGATGAACTTAGAATGTGGACGCTTTCGTCAGCGGATGCTTCTGTCTATGCTGTCCTTAGTCTGATTGGCTTGGGACAGTGCAAAGATAGTGAGAACGGTTAGAAGTCAGAACACCTAAGTAGAACTGCTCCAGGGGGTGTCATTCAGGGGCTGGCCGCCCAATTACCGTCAGAAACGTTGGTTGAATGACAAAGGGTATAACTGATCTAGAAGAAGAGGAACCTAAAAAAAGAAAAGAAAACCAGCTCAGTCAGTAGGTTTCTTTTTTTTTTTTCAGATGACTCAGAATGGAGGAGGTCAGGACGCCTCAATTGATTGCAGAAAAATGTATACATAGTACACAGGATTTTAAAGAGACAAATAGATAAGGCAGTACGTCATAGATAGTACATGACTCAGGATAGTGTAGATTGGGATTTTTGAATTGATCCCAAAGATGTGCACGAAATTGAAAAGACATTGTAGACTACGGTCACAAGGCTCTTTGTTTTTCAATTTCAGCATGCTTGTAAACAAACAAAGACACGCAGGACTAGACCCTAGTCTTCAGTTTCAGCATATGACTCGAATAGAGGAAGTAGTGATGTTAAGAGTTCAATTTTTGATTATGCACACACAAAAGTAGTCGATGAGGTCGCATGAACCGACACTGAAACATTATTCACTTTCAGCATTCGAATATAACTGAAGTGGCTATGATACTTAATTTGAATACAGAAGACACACAAACAACTGAAAAGACAATTTTGACAGTTTTATTCAATTTCATTACATGATTCAAAGCAGAGGACACTCTGACGCGTGAGTTGTTTACGAAATATGCATTGTCACACAAGAAACTGAAAAGACAATTATAGATCTACAGACACTGTTCAGTGTCAGCACATGGCTCGGAGAAGATGCCATGATGCTTTTGACGGTTCAGAAAATGTATGTAAAAAAAAAGAAAATTTTCAGAAGAGATGATTTACACTAAAGCACCGAGACATTACTCAGTGTTAGCTCACGGCTAGGGACGGGAAAAAAGCAGAGACGTATGAATTGAATCATAGCATGAGCAAAGAAGAGATAACAGAGACCAGAAACATTCAATTTCATGACGGGGTTTATAGCAAAAGAGATTTGAATGAATTTCAGAAGACTGAGACACTAAAGAACATTTAGAAGAAACAGCCAGAGAGTCAGGCGCTGAGAAATTGTTCTCTGTCAGCTCACAGCTTTGAAAAGAGGAGGCTAAGAGATTGAACTGAACCATAGGACGTGCAAACACAAGATAGAAAGAGAAGAGACAACAGTCATAGAGTAGATAGTAGTCCATTTCAGGACATGGTTTAGAAAAGACGCTGGTGCAGGTGGGACGTGATGTTATAAAAGGCAAGTCAGGGGTAGTGTTGCATTTACAGATAGTGAAGTAAAATGTCACACGAACTGCTTTGTGAGATCTCACACGCGTCGGCCCGTAAAAGCCTTATTGTTTTAAAAGGCACCGCCAGTGTGTTGAGAAAATCTACTGTTGTATGGATTTGCGACGTCTTTTCTGTGATAGTGAACTTTATCCTGACTGCAATCATTATGCCAGTTCACTTTTCATGAATTTGATGCTTAAGACATTTTAGTTGTCAAAGGTTAACTTACGCAGTGTTGACTTTATTCCATCCAGAATACAACTCTTCTATGTATGCGGCTTTCTAGCCTTTTTGTTTGTACCGGCTGACCTGTGGTGGTGATGCAGTCTTAGAACACTATCTGTCTTAAGACTCTTGACAATAATGTGGCCTGGTCATCTGAATAGTGCATTACGTCCGGTTGTGTTATTGAACTTTATTGGGAATGGTAGTTATAGTAAAGAATTAAAAAAATATTTTATTCTATATATTCGTTGTTACAGTTGAGAAGCAAAAGGTTCGAAAATGTGGCCAGTACCACCAATTTTTCCTATTTTTAACATATGAAGGTCTACAGATTGTTGCTTTGTTCTTTTCATGCCTTATGTTAATTGCTGGTAGACAGTCTATCTTAAATTCTAAGACATTAATTTGTGTGAAATGATGATGATGAAGGTGATCTTATAATCCGAATCAACATTTTCTCTCTGTTGCTCTGGCGAAGAACGGAGTAAGTTTGAAAGTTAGGCATTCGAATATTTTATCATATTTCAATAGAACACAGCAATGCGTGGGGGGATTGTTGCGAAATAGAAATAAGATGATGAAAAATGAATATGCAGAGTGGTCCAAGAACACAAAGACAGATAGACAGACAAATAATTGCGTAGGTGGATGGATGAATGATGACATAAAAAAAGTCAGGCATGAATGGATGGATGGATGGATGGATGGATGGAGGGAGGGACGGATGGACGGACGGGTGGGTGGGTGGATGGATGGACGGACGGAGGGAGGGACGGATGGACGGATGGATAGATGGATGGCGATGGAAACAAGGAGAAAGGCAGAAAGGGAATAAGGGCAGGCGTGAGGTGTTTCAGGAAGATGTTGTGCACAGATGTAAGATTGCGCCTGCAGGTGATGTCGGCGGCCATGTTGTAGGGCTGGAAGTGACAGGTCGAACCATTGACGTGATGGATGGGATGGACCTGGGTTTGGGAGGTCTGGTGAGGATGAGGAAGGAACAGGCTGTTGGCCTCTTGATCAGAAGACATTGCTTGATGAACACTTTGGTGGGTGACTGTATTGGTTGTGAGTTTGTGTTACAGGAAAGTTTGGGGAAAATATCGGTGTTTTACATCGTGACAGTAGTGATGTGACCCCTGTGAATAATTCATTTCTTCCCTGTCTGATCGTTGTCATCCACGTTTATTCAGGTGTATGCAGTGGTTGCTTACAATTTTTCATTTTCCTTTCTTACATAATTATGTGTTGTTGTTTTTTTATGGCTTTTTTTTAAAAAGCTGTTGTCTACGTGCTTTTTTTTTTCTTCGAACAGATACATCCGCCAGTGTTGTTTTCACCTGGTGCCTTAGATATTTTCAAAATTAAATCTTTCATTTTTGATGTTGCTTGCATCTTATGCTCTATCGATGTTTGGCCTTTATAAGCTTATTTGGCGTCTTTAACACCGAGGTCTTCCCATTCCAACTTCATTGTTCTGTCCAGTTTGCACGCCAAAGACTGAAGAACTATATTTTTAAATTGTGAAATTGTACATTTACATGTATACCCTTGTATACATGACCGTCTTTTCCACCATTATTTTTGTTTTTTTTTATGACAAAGTATTCCAAGTGTTCTGGTCTACAGTGGTTCTATAAGCGGTTTACCTGTTAGTTTTTTAGATAAATATGTCAGATATCTTGACACTCGAAATGCTAGCACACCAGTCCTGGCCGCATTCGTTACTACAAGCCGATCTGACTGTTTTTTTTTTCATCAAGACAGAATTCATTTGGTACGCTGTTCCTAAAATGGCCAGCTATCATGAATGGTCTCTTGAATGCCGAAGTGCACACTTGACAGGCGCTTTCATAAATAGCAGGGTGTCGGGCCACTTTGGGCTGGGTTGACACGTCTGGGCTGTCTGCAGTGTCGTATAATCTCGAACTAGAGCCTTTTCAAAGTCCACTTTTAAGCACGTGAGGCTTAACAGTAATATGTTACCTATTATTGTTTCTTATTCGCCACGGTCTCAAGACTCAGTCTTGTCAGAAGAGTTGAAGCCTTGTGTTGCTGGTCTTAGTCGCTGGTCTTAGTCGCCTCTTTAACTTAAAACAGTTCCCCAGTCCTGTTTAACTACCCTGACCTGTGATAGTGAAGGCTTAAAAGTTGTGTGCGTGCTAGTCCTTTTTGTCTTGTAGTTGTGGAGAATACAGGACGTGATCTGCCTATTTAATTGATGTCGTTATGTTCTAAGTCCCGGAGATCTATACCGCTATAGCCTAATCCAGAATTGCTGCAAAATCCTTGTCAGGCACAATGGGCTAGGGAATGCGAAAAGATAATGTATCACTTATATTGCATAAGTGTTCCTTATTTATAACAATCACAAGACACGATCTGCCAGTAGATATTCTCCTATATGTTTGTTCTCAGTTACCTCTTAGCTGTGTTAACTACATGTTGAACAATAGCTTCAAGTACGCTGGGGTAGAAAAGGATAGAGGGGCTTAAAAGTAGTATGTTATTTGTTATTTTCCCTTGTTTGTAAGAGTTACAAGTTACAATCTGACTGTTAATGTCTTATGTTCCGGGTCTTAGTCATCTCCTGTTGTTGTGATCTGGACTAGTTCAAGCACTCTTAGATATCGAAGACTCGTAGTAATGTGTTATTTTTGTTCCTGCCAATCTTTGCTCCTTGTTTATAAGACTGAAAACACAATTTACCAGTCGATTAAAGTGCATTTTCAGGTCCGGATGCCTTTCAGCCTCTCAGCTTGTCGCTGTTAGCTAAAACCGCCTTAAAGTCGTCCTCAAGCACTGGGGGGGGGGGGGGGGGGGGGGGAAGGGGGATTGAAGGCTTAAAAGTAACGTGTTGTATGTTAATATTAGATTTCCTTTGTATGAAAGTCGCAGGACCCCATCTACCACTCATTCAGCTGATATTTTACTGCATGTTCGGGTCGGGATCACCTCCTGTCTTGTAGCCGTAATCTAGAACCGTCTCAAAACCTTCAAGTACTCTGTGGTCAGGAATGTCAAACTTCCTGCTTTAGTAGGAAGATAGACTTTTTGGCTCTAATCAGATTCTTTGCTCACCTTGCCTTTTTGAATAAAAATACTGCAATTTTTACATGTTACCATTAGAATCTGAAGAGCGCATTGAGCTCGCAAACTTATAGTTCTGTGCGTTTTTGTACAGCTAAGATAACCACCACGACAGGAGGTTGAAAAGTTTAACAAAACCGTAACCGGCGTGGAAAAAGTAGAGGATGAAAGGTTTCCTACTTGTACATGGAAACAGATTGACATCCCTGTGGTATCTAAAGCATGAAAACATGCTGTTGCCTGTTCATTTTTGTTCCTTATTTGTAGCAGTCTCAGGACACGATCTGCCAGCCAATGTATGTTCCGGATCTCAGTCCTGTCTTGCCACTGTAATCTGGAATAGCTCAAGTCCTCGTCACTTTGAAGTAAGAAATGTGCTAATTCTTTTATCTTTTGTTGTAAGTCTCAAGTACAGTCTGCTAATTAACGTTCTGTGTTACGAGTCCTAACTGGCCTTTGCCGTTGTATTCTTGAACCGCCTAAAAAACCCACGCCAGCTTGGTGTAAGGAATTTGCTTTGTCTTTTTATCTTCTGAGTGTAAGTTGCAAAATGCGACCTGTCATTGATGCCTTATGTTCCATGTCCCAGTCGCCCTAATTTATTTATTTATTTATTTATTTATTTATTTTGATATGTTTCGAAGGTTACTTAGTGATGGCCTATGTTTTGATGTTCAAAACAGTTATATAGACTGATGGTGGTGATCATGACGATAATACCGTTGTTACTCTTAATAATGACAATAGAAAATATTTTATAATGAAACTCAAACATAATAATGGTAACAATAACGGCAATATTGCTATAAATAATGATAATAATAAGAAAACTAATGTACAGCTGTGATTATAGATAACAATATTGTTTTTTTTTCCACAACGGACGCTTAAAGAGCAAATTTTTTAAGAGATATCTCGGCTGCAGGCAGTAGAAGAACATGTCCATCATCAGTAATGACATATCGCATGGCCGGGACATTCTTAGCTTTGCATCTATGTAGCATTGTTTTTTGACCTGTCCTATTACTTCATATTACCAAACACAAGAAATATTGAACAAGCATCTATTTTCTTTTTGTCATTTGAAAGATTGATTACGAAACATGTATTTCGATGTGTTATTACGAAAACAAGAAAGCACTTTCGCTTGCGCAATCAATTTTCTGGGCTCTTTCACGATGTACGTTTCAAACAAGTGAGATTCTTTTTCTTCTTTTCTTTTTTTTCTTTTTTTTGTTTTGTTTTGTTTTGTTTTTTTGGTTTGTTCTTTACTGTGTTTGTTCAACACCTCTTGTGTCTGGTAAAGCGAAGTGACAGCTCCGCCCAAAAGCAATCCTCATAGGATTGTCCTTAATTTTGCGCCTTTGAGCTTGAAAAGGCAGTGCTGTTGTAGCGATACTCTTTTCTTCTGAGTCTTTAGTTTGCTCTATATATAGTGAGCATTTCATAAATTTGAGTGTGGGGTTTGCAGTCTTAGTCTGGTGTCAGTAACATCTAATCGTCTGTTTCTCTATCGATCTGCCTGTTCGAAAGTCTGTCTATCTGTCAGCGAATCACTGCCAGCCTTATCAAAGCCTCAGTCTGTCTGTCTGTCTGTCTGTCTGTCTGTCAGTGTGCCTGTCTGTCTTCCTGTCAGCGAATGGCTGCCAGCATTCTCAAAAAAAAAAAAGGAGTCATTGTCTGCGAGGCACGCACACATCTGTGATTATTTTGCTTTTTGGCTCGATGTTCTTTTTTATTGTCAGATGCTTTGTGTGTACCAGTAAAGCTCTTTGGCTGACTGTCTATCTACCAGTCGGATCGATTCCCGAGACAGCTTCAGGCTTTATCGAAATAATTACCTTTCACGCAGTTGTGTGCGTTTATAGAGGATGGATTTGTTGTTCTTGTTTTTATTTGTCTGTTTCTCTATCAGTATGTTTTGTTAGGTCAGTACTGCTTTTTGTTTGTCTGTGTTTCTGTGTTCATGTCTGCCCGTGTGTCTGTCTGTCAGTGTGTCTGTCTATCTGTCTGTCTGTCTGCCTGTGTTTGTATATGTCTGTCTAAATGCTTTCTGTCAGTCTGTCTAGCTGTCTCCATCGATCTGTCTTGTATGTCTGCTCGTATATTTTCTGTCAGTATGTCCATCTTTTGCTTATTTGTCGAGCTATCCCCATCTGTCTATTTCTGTATGTTTGCTTGTTTTCTGACTATCTGTCGAGCTGTCTTCTTTTCTGTCTATCTGCCTGTCTGTGTTAGTCTTTCTTTCTCTCCATTCCTCCATCTGTTTTATCTTTCGCTCGTTCATTCCATTGATCAGCTTACCTCAGCATCTGTCGCATGACTATGGTTAGATTCCTCATGTGTATACAATGCCTGCAGTCAGAACACCAGACTGGTCGATAGCCCTTCTGTCTCATCCTGTTTCTCGCTTGGTGGAGGGGTGGAGTTTGCCGATCAGAGAAGCTCAGTTCATGTGCTCCGTCCTATTGTATTTATAACACAAAGGGTCAGTGGTATTTCTCAGTTTTTGTTTGCTGTTTTTCCCGATCGATTCGGAATTGGTTTCAAATAATGGTATCACATTGTTGTCTAATTGCACTTGTAGATTGAGAGACATTTCGAAAAAAGTTATGTCAGCCTGATTGCGACTACTGGAGCTTACTGACATTTTGAACCACTTAGTCGCGGTTGCTAATTCTACGCCTAGAGAATCTCCCATAGATCTCCGCATTGTCAGCTGTGGGCGGGTGCAAATATAAATTAGGCATGTTATCTCTCAGTTATTCCAGACTGTTGTTCTTGCCGTTGTTGTTGTTAGTGCTGCTCCTATCGTTGTTGTTGTTGTTGTTGTCGTCGTCGTCGTCGTCGTCGTCGTCGTTCATAAAACAAGGAAGCATCAGGGCCTGGAGGAGACGAGCAACCGTGACAGGGTATCACCTCTATATAGTTATCATTAGTTTCTATTTTAACTCGTTTATCTTATCGACCGGGAAGTAAATCATTTAGCAGGCAAACGGTTTCTGTAGCATAACAATGACTCCAGAAACATCTTTGTCTCGATAACAATGATCGATATAACGAAAAAAATGTTTCCTCTGCAGCCAAGAATTGATAATCAGGACACTGAAGACTTCCTTCTTTCAAATCATTGATACCTAGAGACGGCATAGCTAAAAAAAAAAAGGGGGGGGGGGGGCCGGAAAAAAAAAATCTAGGCCATGTAAGCCCAGTGAGACAGTTGTAAGGCAAACATGAAGCAACCCAAACAGCAAAAGAGATGGCTGTTATTTGACAAAGACTGAGAGAAAGAGAGATAGACAGAACGAAAGTGAGAGAGAGAACAGAAAGAGAGAGGGGGACGGGAAGGGGGAGGAGAGGGGGAAGAGTGCGAATGATAGTGAGAAAATCTGTTAATATATTTAACGGCATAGTGAAATAAACGAGAGACGCAGATTCCCAGAACTTTTTATCAAACCCCTTTGCTCTTGCTCACAACATAAATAGCGTTTAGTGTTTCACTACGACTGAAAATATGGCCTTTTGTGGGAGGGGGGGGGGGGGGGGGGATTTCTTTTCCCAATGCTACCAACACATCCCCTTCTTGTTCTTGGAAGGCCGGGTCTGAGGACAGGCGTTGTATGTGTCATTTCTGGTCTGGACAAAGGACAGAGGAAGCTGCATATAAACATCCTCACCATCACCATCATCAACAATAACAACAGCTACATTCTTACAATGGCTTCAACAAGAACCTGCAATATCAAAAAACAACGACACAAAGAACAAAGATAGTAAAACTAATAGTATCAATAACTGTTCCAACCACAGTAGAGAGACCACAAGGGAGACAATGTTACAGTTGTGGACAAGTGTCAGTGATTAATGTGGTCTCGAGATGCTTTAAAATCAACAACAACAAAAAAAGTCTTATTGTGGTATTATCTTTCTGGCAGATCGACATTTCCAAATGGAAGATTAGCCCGCTCCCTTGTTGTGTTCGGTGTTGATATCCTACGGGGACAATAGCTTATTGTGCTCTGTTATCTTTCAGACTGTGCATTGTTTTTCACAGTTGTTCAGTTTTCCAAGAAAAACAGACCCAGTAGTTTCTGTTTTACTTTTCATGTATTGTGTGTAGTTTGCTCTGAGCATACCCCCGCACGGTACTTTTCGTTCTTCGATGCTGTGTGGTATCATAGCCAAGATCTACCTTTTTAAGTGTTCCATGCATTTTTCTTATTGTCTTAAGACATAAGCCAACCCTTTTAGTTTTGTAGTGATGGATTCAGGGATTATTGGCTTCAGATTTCACTCATTCAGTGCTATCTCTTACCACAGATTCAAACAGTGCCGTTTATGTGCATAGTATTTGCTCCAAGCATTTTGTACTGATCCTTTTGGAAACATCTTCAGCTAATCTGACCTGTGATAATGAAAGTTTAAAAGTAGGGTGTTTGGTGTTCTTTATGTCTCATAGTTGTGAAGAATTATATGTACAGGACGTGATCTGCTGGTTGATGGCCTTTGTTCCCGGGGATCCCAGTCCTCTCATGTCCTCTAGAATTGTTTCCAAGTCTTCTTCAAGCACTGTGGGCAAGGGAATGTGGAAAATAATGGATCACTTATTTGTATTATTATTAATTATCTATAGCAGTCCCAGTTTCTTTACTTTGATAGGCACCATTTTTCGTGCTTTTGCTCGCATGGTGCCATTTTTACAAGTAGTTCATCCATTGTCCTCTTCTTGGAAACAGTCACTGTTCTTGTACATTGATAGACTTATTGCACCAAGTTTTTCAATCATATAATGTGTTTATGAAGAGTTCATACATTTTCATTTTCTTGGAAACAGAGACCGTTTCAATTATGTGACTAGACTCCCAAGTAAATGGAGATTTTCTTATATGGAGACAGTTTTGATAAACTCAGATAATATCAGTGAAGAGATTATGCGACAACAATGTTGATAAACCCAAAGACCACCAGCAAAAGCTTCAATACATTTAAGGAAGGATGACCAAGACAAAAACCGACTGCAGAATGGAAGAGATGCTGTATTCAGATATTTCAAATATTGGGCAGAACTGTCACCGCCAGCAGCACCAGGACCACGTCTACAACCAAAGATACCATCATCATCACCACCACTACAACGGACGCCGAAAAACCTCCTCCTCATCCTTAGCAACAATGTCAGACACAACCACAGAACTGTCGTGGCTGTACCAGTTGTTTGGGTGGTTTCGAACCCACCTCCCCCAGCAGTCTGTCCTAGTGTTTGTCGGTGCGTTTGCTTATTTGTTTGTCTTGTTTGTTCCACCTGTCAGATGCCAGACGGTGCCAGACCTGTGCAGTGCCACCAATGCTGCTATGTGTGCCAACAACTCCACCTGTATGCCGCGCACCTATGATTTCATCTGCGACTGTGCCCAGTCTGAGTACACGGGCTGGTACTGTAATGTCTCGGTGAGTACCACTTTCAAGGTGTTACTTTTATTGTCACATTGCTGTGATTCAAGATGTCAAATTGTCTTTTTTTTTTTTTTTTCCATAAAAGATTCTCCTTTTTTTAAATTTTTATCCCTTTGTAATTAAACATTTTTGCTCGTAAGTAAGATTATAGATTTCCACTCCAATCATGGAATTATGTTTAATTGACTGAGACTTCAAAAATAAAATCCAGTATGAATAAATGTACCACATCACCCTATACTGTATTACATTGCACTGACTAGGATTCATTCAGACGTAGAACCATCTAAATTTTAATGTTTTGTCTACCAAGTGTTTAAGAAAACAGTATTTACAAATTTTTCCATGTGAGAGAGACAGAAAGCAGTGATACAGCTGAATGCACTCTTTTATTGCATGATCGCAATGAACATGAGACAGACTGGCATTAACCAGATGAGAATCTGCTGTGTGCAGAGACAGAAGAAAAAAGTCTTTGGGGAATTTAACCTCCTTCTTCCTATTGTGGATGAAGAAAACAGTTGTGTAGCACACTAATTGACTCACTGAACCTGTGGAGTGTTACATTCAGACTTTAAACAGTTAAGATATTTTAGTTGTTGAAGATGCATTAGGCACTTAATTGTAAGAAAGTGATGGGTGAAGACTCATCTTTTTCAGGGTCTAAAAAAAAATATATTAAAATGAAATGAAGTAAAGAAATAAAGATGCAATTTAGCTTGCATTTTATCAATTAAAAAAAACAACAAACTTTTGCTTTTAAGAAAAAAAAAAACCTAATCAATTTTTGTGCATTTTTACTGACTGAAACTTTTGCATATCACTTGTTGTGTCTGTTGAATGAAAAGTTTGGTGTATTGATTTCCAGGCCCTGCAGAGCTGCAGTGATAGTCCTTGTCAACGAGGAATCTGTAACGATGTTACGGTGAGTTATCTGGGCATTTCTAGCCTGAAACCTTCACATGTCAAGAAAGTGCGGGATATCATCAGGGGTAATGTGACTAAATATATATGATAGTAATGAATGATCATAGTCTTTATATAGCGCCTATTCCTTTTCAGTACAGACGTTGAGCACTTTACACTAGATCTATATAATTATATAGACAGACCTAGATATAGATTTTTCTCCCTCCCTCTCTCTCTCTCTCTCTGTTTTTTTTTTTAATTGTTGGTAATGGGATATTCACCTTCACCTTCGCCTATCTCGCAGTCTGGCTGACCATTGGGACATCACTGTAGATTATACAACTAACTTCTTCCACTCCTTGCAGTTCTCAGCTTTTCAGTATGATGTTCCAGTCAAGGCCAGCCCACTCTTTGATGATATCTCCCCATCGTTCTCTCTGTCTGCCTCTTCGTCTCCCTCCTTGTACTGTTCCCTGTTCAACGGTCATTATAATAATGGGATATAACGTTGGTCTTAATCTCTTGCAAGTCGCAGGTTTGTGGTAGGTATTGATGATCATGTCCTTCCATTTAATGTTTGTTTTATGGTTAGGAACTCCATGTTGCTCTCTGAAGGATCTATTTGACAAAACGAAGCCGCAGGCCATCCTAAGCTTTTTATGCCAGATTGGTCTGTGCGGCAAGTTATAACATCATTGCATTTCACATAACTTGATAGTCATGGGTCGATCCCCATGGGACGCTGCGTCATTCCCTCACATCCATCTTTTTAGTTTTGCTATACAATATTTGATTATCCAAATTTATTTACACATTTTGATATCCTTTTATAACTCATAAATGCATGGTCAAAATATACTTTGATCAGCTTTTAAGATGTAAATGTACTCACCGTGTTAGGCATAATGTAGCTGTCATCATGCTGATGTGCTGTTAAACCCCAACACAACACAAACCACGTTATAAAGTTTATCCTTTTTTCTCCTGTGACACAGGCTTTTACTGAAAGTTGTTCTTGGCATCTTCCGTCTCATGTCTCCTTCATCTTTCCCGTCAGAATGATTCTTTCTGTATTATCTATTCTGTTACTGTATCCTAGAAATTTCAACTGTGTTTCTTGAATTATGCAAAAAAGTGTTGGTTATACATCGTAATAGGCAGTGCATCATTTTATCATGCTTTTTCCTAGGGGTATGTTTCATAGAGCAGTTTTGAGAGCCATTTACAAATTTATGCAGTCCTACCAGGAAGTGAATAGAGCTGTGCAAATTTGTGATAAAACTCACATTCATGAAGGTTCTAGATGTGTTCATTTCATTTTCAGATTGTTTTATGCTTTACAGAAGCTAATGTTCAATACATAATAGATATGTCCATTGCATTTTCAAGATGTTTCATCTTCCAGTCGCTTCAAACCAGTATGTGATAGACATGCCCATTTCAATTTCAGAATGCTTCATCTTTCATCTGCTCATGTCCATCTGGCTATGAAGGTCCCCTGTGTGAGAAGGCCATCGACTACTGCAATATCAATGGTGTAGCATGTGCCAACAATGGAAACTGTACCAACCGTCCAGACCAACAAGATTATATCTGTGTCTGTGATACTTCTTTAGGTAGGTAATGATAGCACAGTGTAGGTTTTATCATTAAGGAGCAAAAAATTATACATTTCACTGAAACTTGATCTGCCTCTGTTCTGGTTCTTCAGGTAAATTGCTAGTGTTAATTAACATTTAGGGGGTGTGTTAATCATACTGAACACCAGAATTGTGCTCGTCTCTGTGATATTTGAGAAGTTACATCCTATACACATCTTTCAACCATCTCACAGTATTTGGGGAGTTGTCATAACCTGTTAAGTAACAATATAAGTAACAGAGATACAGGGAATGGGCCTGTGTAGCTGGCGAGAATAAAAGGTATTTACCATGTGGATTTGGTGCAAATGAAACCATAGTATGATGTGTTTTAAACTATATAGAAAGTTATAAGCTCACAACTGATCTGATATGTGTTTCAAAGTGAGCTTTTCTCAAATCTTGTGAAACGGTACTTACCAGCTTATGATTTTCAATTCCTCATTTGTTTCGGTATATAAGGCAGTATTTGCCAACAATGGGCACTGGATTCAGTAAGTCAGCATCACACCTGTTTTGAAATGATAATGACGTATTACATTTCTTTAGGTAAGAAACTAAAGATTTGTGCCAACAATGGATGGTGGCTAAATCATAAGCAGCACAAAAATTATAACTTTTATCAGAAGTCATAGCTATATCCATTACAAGTTGTCAGGAATGGTGTATTGTTTCTGGGAACAATGGGAAATATTTCAATTATGAGCAGCACACAAATTACATCGTTGTTTGAAATTTACCTGTGTCTCTCATAGTTCTTCAGGTAAATGTAAAGGGCCAACAATGAGCCAGCACTCTTGAAGGCCAAAACAATACCTATATAAATTTTGTGTGCCATCAATGGGCAGTCTCATCTCCAACACCTGTCTATCAAAATCCTATACTATGTACCAATTCAAAACTGCTCTGAGAAAAGTATATTTCTATTCATTTTGTGTTTGTTTTGTTTGCTATTGTTGTTCTTTTTTTTTAAAAAACAATTTTTAGAGTTTTTATCAGCAGGATACAGCTTTGTTTTGCAACTGTGCAAAATTAGTATTCAAAGCATTGTTCAGTTACAAATGACCATGAATAATGAAAATGACCCTTAAGGCCTGGAGGAACATTTTCTTTTATGGCCAGCCATAGAGGCCAGCGCAGGAGAGACATGTCTTGCCACAGGGCTTGCAGCTGACCATGGTGTGAGAGATGCTGCTTACCATCTTAGATTTTTCTTTCTTTCCTTCTTTTCTCTCTGGTTTGTCTTGTCCTCCCAGTCTTGGAGTCTCTTGGCCTCACTTCATTTCACTCTCACTGTGACAGCTGATTTCCAGGATTCCCTCTTGTCAGCTAGTTTTTCCGATGTCTGGGTTGCAACATTGACAGATTTCATTTGCAGACATCCATATAGTGCAGTTTTTGTGCTTTTTTTCCCTTAAGCCTTTCAGTCCTAAGAAAATAGGATTATCTCAGCTTTAAGTGGCTGCCTGTTTTTAGTGAGATTTTTTTGTGGGTAGAAATCTGGAAATAGTGCAGATTTAGTCTGCCCCTTGATCATTTATATCTGTAAGGCAACTGAGGAAAATGTGATGCTGGATTCTTTTTCTTAATTAAGCCTTTCCGTCCTGAGATAGCAGGATTATATCGGCTTTTAAGTAGCTTCCAAGGCGAGACGTCAAGCTTCCCTACCCAGAGGAAACCAGGGGACAGTTGAGTCACTGACCAAATACAGGTCTCAATCTTCGTGTCCTTCCATCCCCCAATGGAGGACCCGCGAGTTGATCCCAGTCTCACTGCTGTGAGTTGTTTTCTCCAAATCACAGAGCCACCGCCTACCCCAAATGGTTCTGGAATTCTTGGAACATGCACTTTATAGAAAATTCTGACTGTTTCTTGTACTTGTGGTTGCAGATTTTGAAGGTGTGAACTGCACTGAGAGAATAGACAACTGCATAGGAGTTACCTGCAGTAGCAATGGAAGATGTATGGATGGTAACAGGAGCACAATCTGCCAGTGTGAGGAAGGTAAGAAATAAGGAAAAGTAAGGTGAAATGAGGCAGATGAGACAAGATAAAACAGTTTGTTGTGTGATTGGATTTTCTTACATTCCCTGTATGTCTTCATGTTACCCGTGAATCTGTTATCAAATTTATATACGCACAAAGTTTTCTATGTCAATGAAAAGGGAAAGAGATGCATTTTAGTTTAATGGAAAATTTATTTAACTACATCTCTCGTGTGTTGAGATAATCATGTTCATAGTTAGTTCCCATGTAGTAGTGAACGTTTATGTTTTCATTATGCCAAGGTTGAGTCAATGGCTCTGGCGTTTGAAACGATGTCCCTGGCAACCCAAGGGTTGAACATGTTGTTTAGGGCAAGTGAAATCCTAATCACTAATTTTTAATATCCGTTTTTTTATTATCTGAAAACTCTGAGTCGAGCTCTGTAAACAAGACTGGATACTTGATTGTGGTCAGTGTTCCAGGTTAATTCTACCATAGGTTTTTGAAATGGAAGAAGTTGCAACAGGTTAATGAGCCTATTTTCAGCTACCCAGGTTACCTCCCTTTACCAAGTACAGCGATATGAGATAAGCATTATAGAATTGAGATAATGTCCCCCAGGAGATTGACAGGCTTACAAACAACATAAGCATTACAAAGAGGAAAAAAATTACTTTAGCTCCTGCTGTTTGAAATGAATCGAAAAATTATCCCAGTGAGAAAAAAAAAACAAACAGGTTCATCATTTGGTGAAGTTTTCACAATTTTCTGTTACTAAAGCTTTACATAGCAAGAGACAAAGCTATTTTTCCCTTCTTTGCTGTTCCTATATTACACCTCTTGTACGTGGCAAAGGGACATTATTTGCTAATGATCAAAACAGCTCATTTATCCTGTATCCTCTCCTGTTCTCTGCACAGGTTACACAGGCACCAACTGTGAGACTGCCATAGACATTTGTCAAAACAGCTCCATCTGTCAACATGGACGGTGTGAGAACGGAGCCTGTAACTGCACAGGATCTGGCTGGAATGGTGAGTAAAACAACAAACCAACATGGGTAACAACAATGACAACCAGTCATCTTTCCTTGCCCTCATTTCTCACATTCTTTTCTAGGCTGACTATGGAAGCTGGAAATAGATTTGACTAGATTTGAGTAATATTTTGTCTTATTTTTTCTTTTCCATTCCTTCCCTGCCCCCTTTTTTTCTCTTTTTTGTATTTTCACATCATCTATTTTTGCTTCCATCTTTCTCATGATTTCCTAAGCTGAATTTGGAAGGTGGAAATAGATTTGACTAGTACCAGTGCCGTGAGACTCTACCTGAAGTGGCCAAAATAAATTTATTTTTGTCTGATTTCTTTTCTTTTCATTTTATTCTTTCTTTCTTTCTCTCTCTCTTTTTTTTTCCGAATCATCCACTTTTGCCTTTATATTTCACATGAGTTTCTCAGCTGATGTAATGTGGAGATTGATTTGATGGGCACTGTGCCACTGATTCTGCCCGGAATGACTAAATAACTTATTGTTCCCTTTTTTCTTTCTAGTTTTTTTCCCATGATCATCTTACTTTGCCCTTGGCTTTGTTATTACTGACTTCAGAAGCTGGCAGTAGATTTGACTGTACAGGTGCCATAAGCCCTGTCTGGAATAGCAAAGTCATTAAGTAGCACTGTTACTTCTATGTCAAATCATCTTTCTCTGCCCTCATCTCTCTTATTAACTTCTGTCCTTACTGTGGAAGCTGGAGATGATCTTGACTTGTTTGGATACCACAGAGTGCAGCTTGGAATATCTAAATAAATATATTGAATGCTCATACTTCTTCAGTTCATTTGTTTCTATTTTTTTTCATTTTCCACCGTCTCCTTGACCTTCATATTTCTCTTGATTTTCAAAGCAACTTCAGAAGCGGAAAATAGATTTGAATGCCCGGAATAGCTATATCAATTTATTATAATCTTGCTGGTTTATTTATTTTTTTGTTGTTGTTCTGTGTTTGTTTTTTTTTTCAGTCATCTTCCTTTGAATTGTTATTTCCTAAGCTAACTTTGGAAATCGAAAACAGATTTGACCACCACAGATAGGACTCTGCCTACAATAGTTAAATTATGTACTGTCCTGTCACTTCATTGAAATCTTTTATCCCTACCAGGAACTTACTGTGAAATTGAGCTGGATGAGTGTTCTGACACTGCTCAGCCTATCTGCCTGCACAATGGTGTGTGTAACAACACGGAGGGAAGCTTCACATGCGCCTGCACTCTTGGATATGAAGGCCAGCGGTGCCAGACACCCAACTGCACTGGTGTGTGCCAGAACGGAGCGACTTGTAACATCATTAATGAGGAGTGGAGCTGCAAATGTCCACAGTTTGTTGAAGGTAGTGAGCACAGAAAAGTCACATAAGTCACTGATTGATTGATTAGCTAGCAGGGCCTTTCACGCAGTTATCTCGGCCGGACACAATGCCAGATCATGGAGGTGGGTTGGTTGCCATCTTGTTTGACATGCTATGCAAGCGACTTCCCTCCAGATGTCCCAGTTACAACTTATCCATTGCAAATGTGTTAGAGTTTTCTAGAATCACCAATGTCCCTCAGCCACATTATGTCAAATTGAAAGCAGGTTACTTTGGTTCTTTCTCAGTAAGGTTTCTAAAAAGATGGCACAATTTAGATGCTTGTTTGACATATTACTATTGTTATTTTGTTTGGTTGTATTTAATGGCATTGGTAAATTTAGGTTTTGTTGTTTTTTCGTTATGTTATAGGTGATGTCTGTGAAACAGTAGGCCAGTGCTATTACAGCCCATGTGAAGATGCCAACACATTGCGTTGTGAACAGTCGATTGCCTTCAACAACTACACTTGCATGTGTGCTTCAGGTATGTTGAGACACAGGACTTTTTGTCTGAGGATTAAGGTGCAGTAGCAGAGGATTTTATTTCTGTTGCACTTCAACTGTTTGAGGGGAGCTTACAGCTGCTACCCTCCCTGGTGAACCTAATTTGGATTCAACGCCAATCCCACAAAAAGTTATATGGTGGCTGTGCTGAGTTACATGCCCAACTATAAGAGTTAGGTGGAAATGAAATAGACTGAAAAGAAGAGGTGACTTGCATCGTAGTCCTCAAAAAGTGCTGTAGAACTAGAATCTCAAATGGAATGGAAATGGAATCCTCTGTTTGCACTCTTAGCCACTCCATGGTCCTTAGCTGGACTGCTCTTGAGATAGTCATCCACCGAAGTTTAAAGTGTAGAGAGAACGTTATGTTCAGTTTCAGTACATAATTAAAGGTACTTTATCAAAATTTGCTTCCAGTTTTTCAAAATGGTCCTTTTCAACTTGAAGGATGCCCTGTTTTCTGTCCTGATTCTTACCAGTCAATATTTTCTTGACCTTTTAGTCACTTAGATTTAGAATGTTAGGACAAACCATGGCATTTTTTCGGCATTGATGGGGCATAGCATCTGAACACAGTATTTCACCTTGTTTTTGCAAACTGGAAGTATATAACTGAAAAGCCCAGTAATCTGGGATTATCAGTCACATACATGCAAAACATCTAAGAATGTTCTTAAAGAATGAACACGTGACAGCATTGTAGTGTTCTCCTGGAAGGAATGCATGACACATTGCCAGTATTTTAAGAACTAGATCATGCAAAAGTTGTAGCACTCCATATCCAGTGGGATGAAACATATGAAAAAAAAAAAAAGAACTGGCCGTGTTTTGTTGTGGTTTGTGAGCTGTAGCATGAGAAGCTTTGTAGAAGTTGGTGAGCTCTAACATGCCAAAAGCCAGTAGCTGACTGTGAGTTATAATATAAAAAAAAAGCAGGTAGCAATTTGTGAGACACTTAAGTTGAAAATTCATGTATTTATGCAAAAAATATGTGAACTTTGCTATTGGATCTTGACAGAGTGAAGAGCCAAAAAAAAAAATAGAGTGAATTTACTTGTAATCTTTTTATTTTCTGTCATTTCCTCAGGATGGGATGGCCAGAACTGCACAGACGACATCAATGAATGTACTGAGACCGATGTCAGTTTGAGGCATGAGTGTATTAATGGCTCATGTGACAACTATCCTGGTGGTTACCGCTGCGACTGTAACCCCGGATTCACGGGATGGTATTGTGATGTGGATATTAATGAATGTGACTCTCAACCCTGCAAGAACAATGGCATCTGTCAAGATATGATCAACAACTATACCTGTAACTGTCTAAATACTGGTAAGGTTTGGACATATTTGTCACAGTCATTTCTTGGACTGCTCTCCCTAATGAATTTATCATAGTCATTTTGATGTTTTGAATTAACTGTGACATTATGATCATAGTTGCAAGTATTACAATTTTCTTATGATTTGTGTGCAAAGTGTTTTTGAAAAATCTGCCATTGTTAGGATACACTTAGTGTATGGTGTTCTTGGTGAATCTACAATTTAGGGATTTGATATTTTTATAATATATTGCGCCACTTTACTGCCACCAGTTGTATATATCCAAAAGTAGGTCCAAAGTGTATGTTTTACCAATATTCGCATTCATTATGTTCTTGCTCTGAAGCAAGTGTTATTGTCCAGTCATGAATAAGGTGAAAGTTTTGTTTGTTTCTTAGTTTAGTGTGTTTTGTAACTAAACACAACTTCTTGGAAGAGCATTCTACAAGTATATGTATCATTTTCTGGTTTGAACACATCTCAGGAAAGTAAGATGTGCCTGAAGTGAAAGATCTGGTCGAATACTTACGATGTACTGTGCTATTTCATAGGGAGAGATGTTTCTCTTATCCTACCTCCTTCTTCTTGAATCTATTTTCCGTCCTTATATGTTTGCATTTATCTATTCATCATTTTATATAGTTTATGTAACATGTCATGTATACATCATGTCAGCCATGCATGGATCAAATGACATTGTTCCTATGTCATGTCATGTATATATGAGGTACATCATGCATGGATCACATGACACCGTTCTATATAACAGGCCATTTATTTGTCTGTTATATCAATAATTTATGTATTATCATAGGTTATGAAGGCTTGACCTGTGAAGAAGATATCGACGAATGCACGAGAAATGTGACCATCTGCAATGAGGGCGAGTGCAACAATCTGCCAGGGCGGTATGAATGTGACTGCGGGGACATGTACCTGGGTGACAACTGCGAGGTTGAAAACCCCTGCAACAGCACCCAGTGCCTCAACAACGGTGTCTGTGTGGTCAACATGACCTCAGAGGGAATTTACATCAGCCACTGTAGCTGTGCAGATGGCTATGAAGGCCCGACCTGTGCAAAGGTACCTCAAAGTGGCCAAGTTCTTAATATTTCTGTACTCACAGACTTTTTCAGTTACAATTTTCTTTTAGAGAACATAAGTTTATTTTTATGATAAATCCTCCACTTTGAGTCAGTGAAGATGGCCAAGTTAATTCACTGACAGCCGCACATATTTTAACTTATGTATTTGTTGGTCGCACTTTTCAGAAAGCTTTTGAAAAAAAAAAAATCATTGTGATTTAACATAGAGCAATGATTTTTCAAATGAATTTTAATGAGATATTGAAATGCATCATATGTAAAGAAAACTCAATTACCTTGAAAACTTTTGAAAAAAAAAAAAAAGCGTTCAAAATTGACAAAAAAAGTACTTCCAAAAACAAAACATTTTGTGACCTTCGTGTCCCTATTTGGACGTGCTGTTCAGCATAGAATGCATTTAGAAACTGAATAGAAGCCACATTTAATCTAAAGTATTGGAAGTAAGATCTAATATTTGTCAACTGTGTGATATTTTACAAAACCATTGGTCAATACACAGTGGAAGAGTTAATTTTATCATTATTTGTGAAATTTTCTCGTTTTTTTCTCTTACAGAGTTTAAGATCCTCAGGAAGCAGTGATGACGATTTAGGAATCATCATTGGACCCATTGTGGGCGGCGTCGTGTTCATCATCATTATTGGTAAGACTTTCCTTTCTCAGTCTCTGTTCTCTTCATCATTTTCTCTTTCTTGCTCTCCTTCTTCCTCTGCTTCTTCTTCTTCATCCCTTTGACCTCTTCTTCCTTCTCCATTTTCTTCCTCTTCTGGCCATTCTTCATCTTCTACTTTTTCTTTGTCTCTTTTTTCTCCTTCTCCATCTTTTTTGTCAGATGCCAGGTCTCTCTCTGAGAGACATCAGAAATCATGTAGCTGTATTTCATCTCATGATTCATACAAGTTAGTTACTCTTACTCATTGTTGACACGCTTCCTGCAAAAATGTCCATTCAGTGTCATATATTCGGTAAGGACTACAAGCCAAGCTGAATCATTTGGAGACACAAGAAGTAAAGTTCAATAAAGTGGAATACTTTCCTTGCCCTGAAGAGCTGATTTAGCTGAGTAGATGTTGGTCTGTGTAAGAGCCTATGCTTTCACATTACATTCTCAAATAAAACACTCAATATTCTCTTGACTATCAGAATTGGTAGCTATTCCTACAAATGTACCAGATATTGTTGCCGCCGTTCGCTGTCCATGTATGGAGCATTTGAATAGTTTTAAGCTATACCAACATATAGCTTTACATCTGTTTTACAGATTTAGTTATCATAGTATGGTGATAAGAATTATTGTGTGCTTATATGTTTGTGTGGTGCGGAACATGTTGGGAAGTATACTTCAGTTGTTATGGCCAGTTCCTATGAAATTGTCCCTTTGCATATTGCACCCATTTCTCTTCTTCGCTATCCATGTATAGCCACAGTTTCTCCCATATGCATATAGCACTCTGTTTTCTGTTCACTATTCCTCCGTAGCCACTAATGTTTCAGGTATATGCACATTTTTCTCAGTCATAATAGCTTGAAATTAACAGAGGATATAGATAAGGGTTGTTTTCACAAATCCCATGATGAAACAGGTTTGCCCAATTCTGATCTATTTTGTCTGTATACAGATAGTGAACGGGGAGGGGGTGATATGTTTCTTTAAGCTGTCAAAGGTTGGGAAAGGTCAATGACAAATGTCTCGCAGCCAGTCAAAATGAGATGTAAGTTGCTGGGCTAGAACAGAGAAATCAGGCTTTGAATGTGATGAGGGGAGTTAGACATCGAACGTGCATTCATTTCTGAACAAGACAGTATTAGTCTTACCCTCAATTTATAAATATTTCTTCATTGAAATCGGGTTTTTGTGAGGTAGGTATGCAGATTTATGCGTTCGACTGTTCATATAAACTCGATTTTCTCAGAATTTCGGCCATTAGTGGGGGCCCCTCATTGCCTCTTTAAACTGCAATATCTCTGGCTAGAATAAAGCTAGCTCAAAACTTCTTTCACCACCTGAAAGAGTATGAAATAAGCTTTCACATGATATGAAAAGCCCCATATGGTGAAAAATCGACATATGTCTCATTTTGACTGACATATGTGGATGCGAGACATATGTGGATGCGACAAAGTTAGGATGTGAATGATTTCTGCATGAATTGTTATTGTGTCAACAGTTGGCCATCTTGATGTGATGAGAAAACAATGTATGACATGAAGATAATACCTTGTCTTTTGCTTTTTCAGTTGTGATCATAGCATTTATCATGACAGCCAGATCGAAGCGAGCCACACGTGGTGCCTACAGCCCCAGCCAACAAGAGACATCCGGGTCTCGTGTAGAACTTGGTAACGTGCTGAAGAAACCACCCGAAGAGCGGCTGATCTAAGAAAAGTTCTGCAGCATTGTGGGCCTGTTTCATTGGAAGAATGCATGGTTGAAAGGGGAAAAAAAAGAATAGAAAGCTGAATGCCGGGCTTGACCAAGTCATGACGCAGTAGTCAGCCAGTGCTTCAAATATGTATATGTGTCAGGAGACTGATCAAAGAAACAGTGTGATCCAGATTTGGTGCAGAAACGGACAATGTGTGCTGATGAAGCCATCAGATGAGAGATTGATCTGAGAAAGTCATTACAGAGTTGTGTACCTTGTGATCTGAGAAAGTGGTTACAGAGTTGTGCACCTTGTACATAGACTGTTTGCATGCTTAGCTCAAACATCCTTGGTTGAAGGATTGTTAGAGTTTGAAAGTGATACAGTGCAGAGATCGTAAATTTGCATGGACCAAATTGAAATGAGCTCAGGTGATGTGATTTGCAGAAAGGCTGTTGTTGTGTCCACTGGAGGAGAATTTGTTATGGGAGTGACTGCTGTTGCCTAAACAAAGTTAAAGTTAGAATTAGTATACATATAAGTTCGTAAAGCCACTAAAATTATGTGTGGACAGCTAGTGGAAAGCTCTCCTTGAGGTTTTGGAAAGATACTGAAGCCAGTTCCAGAACTGTCCACTGGCTCTTACATATGTGTAATTGAAATGGTCAGTTGGTGATTGGTGAATGAGTGAGAATTTGAATGTGTGAGTGGATAGGTAAGATAAAATAGAGTGATTGTGCAAGTAGGTGATGAATGATGGATTGTGTAAGAAAGATAAACACACAGCAGACAGGTTCTTTGTTTATACAATGTCCTTTATGATTCCTTTATTTTAAAATGAAAAGCATGCAGACAAACAAAATTGATGTAGGTGAATTGTTGAATTGGCCTAATTTATTGCCATATTCATGTATTTTAATTATTATTATCATTATTATTTTACTAAAAGTTTGGTTGTGAAGGGGTGTCATAAAATAAAATCAGTTGTGTAGCAGCTTGGTTACTAAGTTTCAAAACTGTAATGAAATTTATATTAGCATTTTTATTATCTTGAACCTTTTTTTTTTTTTATCCCCCAATACTTCAAGGCAGAATGCACATTGCCTGACCTGTTGCATTTCATTCCAGTCTGACAATTTGTTTACTCCGTCTTCTGCCGTTTTTTTTTCAATTTTCCACCCATTTTACTTTATGAAGAAAAAAACCCGCCTGCCTTTAGAAAGAATTTGATATCCATCTTGATAATTTTGCTGGCTGAAATTCCTACATTTCAATGTAACTAAATCCTGTTATCTATCATCCGTGGTATCACCTGATGCAGTGTTGGCTGCCACAGTCAATGATCCCAATACAATCAACCTCCTCCATTTGTTCCAGTCATAACTAGTTCTGCTGACTTCACTATTACCACAAGAAGCAAAATTAATTGTTACTTTCAGTTTCTGATATATTAGTAACAAGCACAAATGGATCAGGTACCATTACTGATATATTGGTAATTGGCAGATGATTCAATGCTTCATGACCATATTACGCAGACATGTTGAAGCCTGCAATTTAACTTTACTCACTGCTGTAGAACTGGGAAGGGGAGAGTGTTGGTCCCGGGTTGTGAAATTGTTATGTACAAGTGAATGAGTTCTTTTTTTTTTATGTAAAGTGAAGATGATTTGTTGCATGGTCTGTCAGTGATGAAACTGTTACGCAGCATCAGATACATAATATTTTTTACATCATACTCAAGGTATATATTAATGTATACATATATATATATATACACAAATATGTGTTGGATATATACAGTACACATATCTGTGTGTTTGTAAATTAAATTGTACATATTATAGTTGTCCGTTGTGTGTCATTTTAAAGTGAATGAAATCGTTAGATAGTTGATCTTCCAGATTATTAGATAGTCTTATCTTTCTTTTATCAGACTAAGATGAAGCAAAGATATCTGGAATCAAATTTTTTATTGTTGTGTGTCAGATCATATGATTTCATACTGAATTTGCCAATGACTTTAGTACGATTGTACCAGCTGAAAACCAAAACCATAGCCAAGTAATTGTGCTGATGGACCATTAAATCCTGGCACAAACAACTAAACACACCAAAACCAGATCAGAAAGGTAATCAATCATTTTTGAGAGTCATACAAGGTTCACTTTCACTCTCTGCCTTTTCCATCCTCTGATACTATCTAGTGCCGAAAGGAGATAGAATTGTTTTGCCTTCTGCCAGATGCATTCATGGCCTCTGCAAGTGAGAACCGACACCCTACCAGAATCTTGTCCATACCTTTGAACCATCTTTTCCTGGATCTTCCTCTCCCCTTTAAAACCCCTGTCCTCTGGACTTCAGTGATCATAGGGCAGGCAGACTTGTCAGCATTTCGAGATATCCAAACCACTTTGTCTGCAGGTTCTCTGTCATATTGCCTACCGCATGCACTCCATCCTTCTCTGTTTATTCTTTTGTTTTTTATTTGATCTTCCCTTGTTCTGTAATTGGAGTTACATGGTGAAAAAGCTCTGGACTTATCATCATGCTAGATTGTTGAGTTGTTGAAGTATTTCAAAATCATCATTGTAGATAACCATTTTCATATCAAGATAAAACTTTGTACATTGTTTGTCCCGAAATATTGTGTATGAGTTAGCAAGAAGGCCCGACCAAATGGTTGCAAGTAACTGTGATTATGGGCCTTAGTTGTTCTTGTTTAAATACGTGGCTTGATTATTGTCATATGATAAAGCTGAAGGATACTGTTGTTATATGTTTGGATAGGACTTGATGTATCCATGGCTAGGTCACTGTCATTGGTGAGACTGAAAGAGACTTTGAAACTGTCCATTAGAGTGTTGATGCATCTGTAATCTGAGCAATGTCCAAATGAAGAGGCTTCAAAGAAATCCTAGAATTGTTGAAAACTGGGGTTTCAAATATTGAAGAATTTGATTTTTTAGATGAAAGTAAAGGTTCTGGCTGGCAAAGTTAGCATGACTGGGAATCTAAATCTGTGTTTAACTTTTGTGACAAATCTTGTGTATTGAATCACCAGTAGATAAGGAGCTGTGAGATTTATGTCAGCAAGTGAGAATCTTGGTACAGCCAACAAAGTGAGAGATCATGAAAATCCCATTTCTTCAGACTGTATTCAATAGCTTACCAATATGAAGAGAGTGAAAATGATAGCCTTAAAGTTATTTGTATTGACAGATGAACTATATTTGGAGTAATTTTGTGAACAATATTTTGTTGTGAAGAGCTCCATTAATTCTGTGAAACACCCTAATGGCCCATATGAGGGAGTTAATTGTTGTACTGCTCCAAGTCAGCAAGGAAGTCTAGAATGAGTTAGGTCTAGTGTTATGTTGTGATGTTGACACAGCAACTGGTAAATAAATAAGGAAACCCAATATTGTTGACAACAATAACAGTAATAATAGAGAACATTTATATTGGGCTTATCCCTGTATGGTACAGGCTCTATGTACTTTATAATCTGTAATTACTCCAATAAACCCAGTGGAGACACTCACAGATGTTTTAATCTGGTTGCATGACAAAATGTATGCTAAATGTCTTTCCCATAAACAAAATGTCACGACCAGTCATAGTTTGAACTCAGAACTTCAGATACCAACTCTGATGGCACTAGGCTATCGACAGTACCAATAAAGGGCCAAGTATCACTGTTTCACTGAGAACAAAAGACACATTCTGCAGTTAAAGCAGTGTCGACTGTATTGTGAAGGCATATGTGGATAGATCAGATTTATGTTGTCAAATATAATAATCCGTCTTTCTATCTATGAACTTTGCACTTTAATGAGAGGAGTTGTGAATTCAAGCTTGTTGTGTCTTGTGAATAGAAAGCAATTGTTAGTCTACGCAAATTTTATGTGTTTTATTCTGTAAATATTAATTCACATATTTTAATGCATCTGTCATATCTTTGGATTGATATGAAACATTTATTAGTCATCATTATCATCATGGCAATGAATGAGAATGTTTGTGTATTTAATGAAGCAGTTCGCTCACAAATTTACTTAAAAATTCAAAATTAAAGTCTCAGCTTTCTTTTCAAATCCAACCAGTTCAGTCCCAGAATTGAAAATAGCATCTGTCTTTGTCTTGATGGAAGACAGTGCTGCAGATTCTCCCTTGGCAGAACAGGGTAGAAAGTGACTGAAACATACTGTAGATCTTTTTTAGTAATGAAACAGAACTGTTAGACTGAATCTCATTTTGGGTGTAGTCATTTCTTCCATTATAGTTTGCTTTTGGTCTGTGAAGTCTGCAAGGTTGAAAGTATATGCGGTCACTGTCAAGCAGACTGAGCTATCCAACATCAGATAAGTTTTGAGAAAATGTGGGTTAAATATTTCCTCCCTTGAAAATTTCTCACGTACTATTGCTTTTCATATGGATATAACTTGGATTGAAATAGAACACTGAAGCAATTCTTTCTGCAAGTTTTCGACAGTTTTCTCTTGTGAAATACAGAAAATTCAGGGATTTCAGAAAAATGTGACATAGCTCAGTTGTTCTTTAAATTATAGCAAACCATTTGAAGTCGGTTGGACAATCATAAAATGTTAACAAAGGAGCAATTTGATTCAATGAGTTATGTGTAACATAAACTCTTCAACAAAGTGAATGCTTTTTACTCACTCCATTTCCTGATCAGTGGAAACTACACAATGGCCAGAAAGACTTTCTAGACACAGTATTTGCAAGAGCAGACACTCCAGTTGTTTTACCTTACATTTCACAAAAGATTTACAGGAAGATTTCAGTTTAGGAATTGAGTTTTTCACTGACTGAATTTCTACACAAAAACAAGTGCTGGTCTTGAAAGATGTGCTACAAGGACCACGCAGAATTGTCGACATTCCTGAGTGTTGTCCTGTTAAATGCTGGTATCTGTTTGATGTTTGTGTAACTAACGTAACCAGTGCCTTACCATGAACATTCCTGTTTGTTGTGACATGAGACATGGGTTGTCCAGTTTTCAAACCTCTGTCAAGGAGGATCATGAATGTGGAGAAATTTAATGTGGTTGTAATGTTAAAGCAGTTTAATCTATCCCTTGCATTTCTGATTATGTCATGTTAGATAGTACGAAAAGTCTTGTCTTACAATGAAAAGCTGAGCTTTTGTTGCTGAGATCAAGAGAAAATTTCATGTGTTTATATGTGCAGCCAAACATTTGTATAACATTATTTTAATCAAAGTTATTCCAGAAACATAAAACTTAATATATGCCGTTGGTAGAGTTAATGTAAGCTGTCAGTGATATTGGAGAGAGAGATCTATGCGTTCAAAATGTATGGTTGTATTTACCTATGACATGTGGAGATAGAGTTTATATTTAATAAAATGAGATATTAATGAAACAGATATTATAACATTTAGACCAGTTAATAGTGGATATTCGTTATACAGATTCTAGGACACCCTAATGCACAAATTAATATGAACCACTGAATATGAGGATTTGTATGTGCATGTAGAAATCATTCACATATTATCATGCACAGTGCAACAGCCCATATTTATCACAGATTTGTCAAGCTACCTGTTGCTTTAAATAACCTGTTGCAGGGTGTCTCACCAAAAATGTATTCACTCTTTAAATAACAATAAATGCATTGCTCATTGCCTTGGAAAGAAGATCAATGGTTAAATACATGAATTGATTGCATAGTTACAAATGTTTAAGCTGATGAACACTGCATACATTGTTGATGACCTTTCTGTAAAGATGATCTTATATAGAATGAGAATTTCCTAACTGAATCAGCTGTTTTGTGCTGTAGATAATCTTTTTGGACTCACTCAAACATGAGTTGGCCAAGAATCAGATATCTTGTATCTTGTCAGCTGGTGGTTTCTAATTGAGCAGACATTAACAGGCTTGCAGTTACCAAAATAAACTATGTCTCGCAGCCAGTCAAAATGAGTCAGATGTCAATTTTCCACCAAACTTTATTACTATCACATAAAACCTTCATCCTCAGAAACCTGCTCGCTCCATTCAAAGGACTTAAAGTATGTTGCATTCCAATCTGAAATGTAAGTTTTCCAAACTTACACAGGTTTCATCGTAATTGCCTTATTTTCCAGCAGAATCTACTGACACTTACTGGGTTAAGCAACTGCTAAGGCTGCTGGCAGTTTTGGTTTAGAGGCCTTAAGACTGAGAAAATGGATTTTTATAATATATAATTTCAGGGTATTTTTTAAATTTTAATATTTTGATGAATTATGTTGTTTTAAATTTTGTCCATTATGTCCCTGTACTTCAAGGTTTGGCAGGTTGACGAGATAACCTCCACCAGGAGATTGAAAGACGTATATAGAACGTAACGGCAGGTTGTGAACTGAACTCTTTGATTTATTATTTTTGTTTTTGATAGTTTGCCTTATGCACGTCCCTAAATTTAAGGTTTAGTTAATTATGAAATTAATCGTTTGACTCCTGAGCCTACCTTGACCTTCCTGCCTTAGCTACCGAGTGATTTAAGCCTATATTTGATACACACATTTGAAGAAAATAGAATCGGCTGTTGTGATTGGTCAGTAAGTACACAACTTAAATATATCATAATGCGATTGGTCTTTCTCACCATTGCACTGGTTGTTAGGCACTACATTAATTTGATTTGCCACCTGTTTACCAGTGAACAGGGCTCAAGGGGTTAAATGTTTTGACTAGATTGACTGAAATGTTGCTCCTTATTTGAAAATCTGGCTGGTTGTGAATAATAAATTTTTATGTCAAATCATGTTGATATTACATATCATTTTACATATCATAAATATCATATAATACAATATCAACAATGTATACCATGTCATTACTTCAAAATATTCCATAATTGTACATAGTTCCGTCCATAGATCACTTGAGTGTTGACGGTGTAGACCTCATATGCAACGACATGTAAAGCTGTATTTCATGTGACCAGCTGTGCTGAACTGAGCCACAATTGTCTTTTTTTTTTTTTTTCTTGTTTCCATGGTAGCACAATGGCTGATTTTCCTGTTTGTGTTTTGCCTTACATTGTTTCACTGTGAGGTTCTCTGTTTTGTTCGATGACATTGTGTAGAACCGTCTGTCACCTGGCAAAATCAGAGATTACTCTAACACAATAGTTCTTACTCATTATTTTGTCATGCTGTAGAATATCTGTTATGCTGTAAAATACGAGTCTTGTGTAGATCTCCATTCCTTTGGTGAAATTCACAATGTGAGAATGTCTGTATCATTTAATTTTACTGGAAATGTTGGTTAAATTATAAAACAATTTTGAAGAAAAAAAACACATTTGTTCATGTTTTGCCTTATAAATTTGCCATTTTCCCAACTGCGTGTGAAATGGAGATATCTTTGAGCAATATTTCTCCAGTATTTTTCCCTTTTCTAAAAAAAAAAAACACAAAAAAATAGGTACCACACTAACAGTTAAAATGTTTTAACCTGTTTTGCAGATATTCATAGAATAAAATAAAATATTCAACTCATTTTTACAGGTATTTATTTGCTGTGAATTTCACCACTGATTTTTAATTTACCACATTACCCTTATTATGTTTCCTTGTGTAAACTGTTTGCTCTTTCCTGCTGGGTTTTTTTCTCTATGTAATACTGTCATCTATTTCCTCTGTATTTGCTCACAGCTCTCTAAGTTCTATTTATACAAGTTACCATTCACTTTCCATTGATGCAAATCCAAGACTATGTTAGATAAATAACATTGTATGCATGATGTATTGAACTCATATTGAATGCATTTTCTTTATTTCATATTAATATTGATTCAAACTTGCACATTATTTTGTTCCATATGTTTTGTTACTTATCATATCAATACATTTATAATGCCAACAGAGAAATGCGTTATTTATGTTTTATCTGTTTGATGTTCAAAGATATTTCAAATTAATTTGATGTGCCTGATGTCAAAATTGTTTTGTTCACATAGATATGAACACTTGTGTCAAAACGGATTTTACCTTGAGAAAAGGTAAAAATTTTGAAAAGATTCAAATGCAAATGACCAGAAACTTCCTGTTGTTGAGAAATACTTCAATATAACACCAAATACATAACAGTAACCAATCAGTACCAATGTTCCAGGATGTATTTGTTATGATACATTTTTCTTGTGTCCCTCTCGCACAGGATGTAATTTTTTACGTTTTTATAAATAAAGGATGTACTTTGAATAGATATGAAGTAGAATTATCAGAATAAAATGCTCACCATTTGTTGACAAAAGGCCTAACACAAACCAGTGCTCGTGCTAAATTTTTTCCATAACTGAATGTGGGCAAGGCTTTTTGTGTCTGGAGCTGTTTCTGATTAAAAGGAAAAAAATGTAAAAAATACTTTTCCCGCAAAAATTACAGTACATGAAAATTCAGATGTGGAATAAGAAAATTCTTAAAGAATATATTAGCCAATAAACTCATCTTAGTGCAGGTCTTGCATGGCCAGATCTATGAAAGCTGCTGTAAATGATGAAGCAGTGGATTTAAAAATATATGTTTTGAGCCCAGGGCAAAAGAGTCGGAACTTGCGCAGGACGATTATGAATTATGGCTGGTTTTAAGTATTTTCAGACTCAGACATGAAATTTTTCTTTTTTTCAGGTTAAAAAATGTTAAATTTTCACTTTTTTGAAAAAAAGAAAAATCTTGGTATCTGAGTCTGAAAATAGTTATAAAGGGCTGTAACTCGTACTTGCCCGGCACGACTTCCGACTCATTTGCCCTGGGCTCAAGAGATATTATAAAGTGGAACAAATTTTCTTCATTCTATTAAAGTGTTGTGATCCTCAAATCCATGTCATGTTTGCTTGTACCGATTTTAAATAGGGTCAGTTGTCATGCTAAATGAAAAAAAACATGAAACTAGCTCGATGACATCAGTGTGTCAAAGAAATTGCTGATGAAAATATGCTTCTTTTTAAGATTGATTTGCATGTATTATGATGGAATTTATTGTCCAAAGAATGTCCTGAGATGGTCCCCTCATTGCAAGGAGTTGCTCCATTGAACAACTTAACATCAGAGTCAGTCTTCCCTGGGAGTTTGCTTACTGATGCAGCAAATTATCCCAGACCCCATTACCCCCTTCCCGGAACCTACTCAAACATGATGTATTGTGACAATTGTTTTGGCCAAATGAGTTTGACTATCGGCTTTCTGAGGATTTCGTGGGGAGCCTCCGAATCCTGTAGAAAGAAGTGCTAAAGTTTGCAAGTTTGCCGATGGTTGGATATGTTTTCCACTTAGGTGTGTCTATTCCACCGGCCAGGTATCTGAATAGGGTATTTGAGGTGGTGTTATATCTTCTCTAGCTTCTGTTTCACATTTTTCCTGATCTCTCAGTGCTGGCAGTTAGGGTTAGAGCGGTTAGCACCAGGGATTCCTTACACTGAATCATTTATTAGTTTTCACTATGTAGTGGCCTGTATGAAGTATTGGAGAGGTGTTTTGTCTATTCTGGCACCTTTCCACTTTGCAGTAACAACTACAGATGTTAATTATTACCATAATCTTTGATGCCAAAGTTATTAAGCTGAGCTTTCATACTTTGCACATTTGAGGTTGAGACAAAAAGTTGTGAGTTTCGTGTTCCTTGACTACACATCAGATCACAACACTTTTTTCAGTGATTTTTTTTCTTTTCTTACTCACAAGTGGCTCAAATTTGTTCATTTGCATCTTGTGTCATATAAGGTCTAGATGTGTTCATATTTTCTTCCTGCGAGGAAGAAAATGGAAGTTAGCAATAGAAAATAAAAGGTTTGATGATGTGATATATAGTGAAAGGACAAAAAATTCACAATTCTTTGTCACAGTCTTTTTACAGATATCAGAAACATGAAAACAGGATTACTTTTGAGGAAGGTACGCTGTTTCCCACACATGATTTCAAAGATTCGATATACCAGTGCTGACCAACAAAAGAAACAAAAAAATAGATATAAATATTTGTTTTAACTTCAGTTTTATTCTTGTTCGATGCAAAAAGGCCATCTCCACAGAGCCATAAAATTTTGCTTTAAAATAATACAACTAGGAAAGACAAAAATATAAAGACACTGAGGAAATGACCTACACAAAATGGAATAAACTACATAATATACAGAACACAACACAAAATGATTTTGCACTTGTTAAAATTACTGTAAACATGAAAATATTCCTTACACTTTGCCGTTGGCATATTCTTACAACAAAGTGAGTATCAGTTATGACAAAAGTGATAGTGAAAAGTGCATTGGAGCAATTTGTTTTTCTATTTCAATATTGCCGATTATGAAAGTAATAGTGATGGTGGAACTGAAGGTAATGGTGTGGTTACTGGAAGAATGTGAAAATAAATTATGTGGATTACAATTATGACAGATGGCAGCTTTCTAAGCTAGTATTGCTTATGAACTTAAGTTTTCTTTGGTCACATAGATTAAACTTCTTTGGTAAACCCACTGATGAGGTTGGGTGTTTTATTTCACTTATATTATCAATTGTACATAAATCTGAATTAATCAGTCTAGTGATGACAAACAGCCGACTACCAATGAGAAGGAACTCCACATTGTTGAGACGTGTTATATCAAGTGCTGTACTTCAGTTACTGAACTTACAACTGCATTGAAAGGAGTGGATTTTACTCAGTTCAACCAATCAGTTTCATTTAGTCTTAAAAGTTAACATTCTACCAATGAGCTGTTTTTTTTGTTTTTTTTTGGTTTATTTCACATAATCTAAACCAATCATTCCACCCACAAGCTGAGATTTTAATGTTGAGATGGAAGCAACATGCCTGCTACCAGTACAACTACATTTTATCAAACATGCCATATTTCCATTGAAGAGATGGTGATATTGGAATCCGAACAGTCCCAAGAGGAGTGCAGTTTTTGCAATATGAAGTGATGTCAAACAAAACTTCTCCACAGTCATTGCCAATATCAGAAGTTACAAAGAAAGGACACATACAATTTCCTCCTATATTTGTTGGATATTGAATTATCCCAGTTTGAATCTTCTGTGTGGGAAGGCATTCTTATTGAACAATTTACGCCCTAAATATGTTGCGAAACAGAAAAATAGTTCAAGCTATATGGATGAACATCATGGACGATGTGATATAGATATTTAAAATGTCATAATAATTATTTCAAATGTCAATAAATGGAGAATACATGTAGTAATAATGAGCTTAATATTTGTATATTTAAAATCTTTATTTCATTAGCACAAACTGTATTAGATTCTCGTTTCAAGTATTTGCTGTTAATAGCAGCCAAGACATGACCAAAATCTATCGGGGACAGGTTTGACTATACAGTGTTGCTAAACTATGAGTTAAAGATCAATGCCATTCATGCGCTCAATAAATTTCAGATACATTTCATCAATGTGTGGAAATGAAAATTATCAGATTTAAAATGCTATTTTAAATTCTCACTTTTAACTAACAACAATTAACTCACAAGAAAACAAGAAAATGCATACATTGAATGAAAAAAAAAAAAAAAAAAGCACTGAGATTAATAATCTACTGATGTCTTAAAATATATGGACAATAATGTCATTTATTATATCTTATAAATGCTATGTACAAATGAGATTCATTGTGCAGTTAATATCTTTAAAGAAACAATATAGTGTTGACAGATAATTATGAAACCTATGGTTATAGTTGACAATCATCCAGTTCTACTAGTATTGTAGTTGCATGGGGTAAGGGCGGCAGTCAGTAAGCAGAAAATTTCAAAATTATCAGTTCACACTAACATAGTAATGTTCTTTTTTTTTATGTCTACAGAGGCTTAGAATTTTTATTAAATCCTTTTAAAAAATTGGAATAAAATACTAATCAGATACCAAATTCAAATGAATGTAAATAACCACAACATATTTTCAAATGTGTTACAGCATGCATAAATATGCATATAATGTATGACTAATTTGTCAATCTGCTTTTTTTTTTTTGGCAAAGGTTTGGAATTGAATAAATATTGAAAGGTGAAAAAAAAAATAAATTAAGACCTTCCTAACATTTTCTACTTCTGAATGACCAGAAACAGATTTCCCTCCACAAGTTTCCTTGGTTTCATCAGAGTGTAAAATTTAGGACAAACATTGTCAATATTCTGGATTTTCCTCTCAAATCTACATGAAAAAAAAAAAAGCGTAAATGTCTGATATCATACGCTTCTCAAACTATCATTTCATACACTTTTCAAGCTCTCTTTCCTCAAACTATCTTATTTTCTCAGAGCATCAAAATTATCGTATCACATAATTACATTTTTCAAGACAGTTGTGTAATATTTCTTCCTCGAATAACTTTCAAACATGAGCTATCTTATGGGTGAAAGAAAGCAACTGATGTGTTCTAACTTCATCTAAAGGCAATTATCACTTACTGACAATTTGATGAAAGCCACTGATGAGCAAAATCACAACCATTCAAATTCAAACCATACGGTCACTAAAACCTTGCCTCTCAATAAAAGAACATATTAAACAATACACGATTTACCCCACAGCTGTACTAAACCAGAAATAAATCTACAAGTTATTCTAGAAAAACGGTTCACAATGATTTTGCTTTTATATATTAAGGATCTGAAATACCCAAAACACTTTCCATGAAATTGAAAAGCATTAAATCTGTTTTCTTCTGAGTTAAATCTCCTAAAATATTTTAGATTAGAAAATCAAAACTATCAGGCATTCACCTACTCAAGACAAAAGATGAATGACTTCATGTGATCTGAGAAATAATTTTTGTAAGCCATGCTAGATTGTCACATAATTTCAATATCTGTCTATGACTCTTCAAACATTGAAAAACAAAAATGGAAACAGATTTACAGAATTAATATCAATATTCAAAAACACTGATAGAACACATCCATCCTTTACTTGCATTGCCTTTGTCAATTATACCTACAAATTTGAAGCATAACACAAAACTTGATAAACTGAACAACCTGGAAGTATGAAATTTCTATAAAAAGAAAATGGAATCAAAAATAAAAATCCTATAAGTTATACATGTATCATAATTATAATCTGTTTATATTAGAGCTACAATTCATCTTTCAATCTCTTAAATTCAAAATTGTTATGTTCATCTACATCACCTGGATAGTAATCCGGCACAAGGAAGGAAACCAATGGACATGGACCCTTTATATTTTTACAGAATAGTTTTTCTAAAGTGGCAGTTTTCACAATGTCGAAGCCAACCTCTCCTCCAAATGTTGAAGGCTTCCAGTAGTGCTTGGAACAGATAGGATTGGCAAGAAGTCCCTTGACAGAAAATGGGCCTCCGACTTCAACTACAGTGGAACCAAATAGATTTTGGGCCCGTCTTTTCTCCAGAAGTAAGCCAACATAGAGCTCCATTGAGTCAATATCCCCATACAGTTTCTCGAGCTCGGCTGCCATTTCCTTTTCACCTGAAAACAGAAGATGGAAGAAAATTCAGTTATAGAAATTATTTCTAAAATGTGTTATGCACATGGTGCGTTTTTATTATGATTTCAATCTGCCATTCAAAAAATAAATGCAAAACTGATTCAAAGTCGATGATAAGATAACTTTAGACTATCATCTGAAGACTAGCATAGCGAGTCAAAGCATTTTCCTGGCCATAATTGTTAGCAAATTCTACACGATATTAATTGTCTATCAAAATCTATTCAGTAGATCAATAATTTCATTAATCAATAATCACAACACTAAGTTTGGTAAAAAAAAGAAAAAGGAATAAAAAAGAGGGCTTTGATATGAGATAAATAATATGACAAAATTATATTTGCCCTCAAAAGAAATGTGCACTCACAGATAAGACATAGATCTGGCATACATGCATGATGCATTCACACTCATTTACAAAATCTGAATACATGAAAATTTAACATCAGTTTCTATCATTATACATTACAATATGTGATATTATTGGACAGCATTATCTCCACAATGACTTGCCTTTAACTGTACATGTGATTTCAGCAACTCTTTTATTTCTTTTTTTTTTTCCCCTGCTTGGTAAAACTTATGGTGAATGCCTATTTTATTTCAGACCCATGGTACACATGCCAGGTTTGCATCAAATATTATATAGCAGTAGTATTTCATAGGCCTTTCAATTTTTTTTGTATAAGATTATCTCGGCCGTCAAATATTATGTTATGTTCTCTTTGCACCTTTCAGCGATCTGTGAAGCATAGTTCTCTCATCATACATATATTTTATTGTTATCGATGAAATGAAAGAAAAAAGTGTGAAGAATAAAATGTTATCCTGTGTCAAGTAACACTAGTAATAATGTGATTACCTGTCATATCCTCAAAGGACTTGTAAGGCTCCAGGTTGAAACGCTTCCTGTAGTTATTCAGTGGCTGAAATCTGAGTGCTCTCCCTTGCATGATTGTGTCCCTTAGAACGTGGATGGTGTATGGGCCATGGTTATGGTGCGCCATCTAAGGATAGGAATCAAAGGTTGGTCAGAGAGAGAGGATTCAAAATAGTTGGTCACAGAGAGGGAATTCAATGGTAGGTCACAAAGGTTGGTCACAGCGATAGAAATCAATGGTTGATCAGACAGATAAAATTCAAAATAATTGGTCACAGAGAGAGAATTCAATGGTTGATCAAAAAGATAACAGTTCAGTAGTACAAATATTACATAGAATGCCTACAAAACTTACATTTTTATCATACCAGTATAACTACATGGATCACATGTATAGATTAAAAATATGTCTCCTCTCATTCAGGTGATTCTGACAACCAGAATTCTTAGAGTTATTTTTTATCATTAGTTTTTACGATTTCTAAAACCTTTTGGATTGCAGATGATTGAGTTTTAGATTAAATTGGCCCCTTTATTAGCCCTGCACCCCAAAATTGTTGTTACAAGAAAAGGTGGTTATCTTTGACAAACACGTCCAATTTTTTAAGGTAGGTGATGGCAGAAAAAAATAAACAATAAAAATATGTGTAATAAAAATAAAGAAATACATGAATAAATAAATATACAGTGTGATTAAAAAAGAATACGCCATAATCATTACGCATTTATTCAGTTCTAAAAGAAAATGCCAAAATCATCACCTGTTACTTCAAAAAAAGAAAGACAATAGAAAAATCTAGCTTGGAAACGTGTTGTACATACCGTGACAATGGCATTTGTTTTCGCAAACTCAAGCACCTTCTGCTGAGGAGTCACCATTTTGAGTAAATAAAAAAGTAATCTTCCCACAATTCAACGGCACCAAAAGAATTATTTAACCACAGCGGTGAAATTGACACCTAATCAAACTTGGATAACTCTTCTATCAAATGACTACTGATTCAGCCCATTACAGTGCTTTAGAGCTGAATAATTGCGTAATGATTATAGCGTATTCTTTTTTAATCATCCTGTATAAATAGATAGATAGATAGATAGATAGATAAATAAATAAATGAATGAATGAATGAAGAAATGAATAATAAATAAATAAACAAGTAAAGAAATAAAGAAACACTCTACAAATAAATCTACAAATATATCTACAAGTCTACAACTAATTCTACAAATAAATAACTGTACAAAAATATAAATAAATAAACAAACATAAACACACAAATCTGTAGATAAATAAACAAATTAATAAAATAAGGTCATAATAATGGTGAATAAGCACTTTGTTCCATGCTATGCATTGACTTGAGACTTACATGGCCGGCTCTCTGTCTGGACAGAGAATCTGTGATAGTGGCAGTGCCGTATTTCAGAACCAGCTCAGAGTGAAACATGTAGTCTTTCATTGGGTAGATGGTCCCACTGATGTTAAACTCATCGGGCATCAAGGGGTGCCAGTGATACAGATGGTTGAATTCGATGTTAATTTTATTTTGGTATTGAAAGCTCTCCTCGAAAAGCACGTGTGGTCGGAACTTGATCTGAATGTTGTAGTTAGCCAGATGCTCCACGTAGTCCTCAATGACAATTTTGATGGTCTCACCTGTGAAACAAAGCCATCATTACAAAGAGTTCTGTTTTGTTTGTGTAATATTAATACAGCGGGCATGTGTGAGGAAAAAGAGAGCAGAAAGCTATAGGGTAAGGGGAAGGAGGAGGAGATCAAAATAAAGTGAAATCGAAAGAGAAAGAGAGAGGGAGAGGGAGTGGAGAAAAGAAGAGGTACAAGCGCAAGACACAAAAAAACAAAAGGAGAAAAGAGGCTTGGGAACTAAAACACACTTCACACATACAAAAACACACACACACACACACATACAATACAGGGAGGAACAACTGAATGGATGGAGGGAGGGATGGATGGATGGATGACTGGGTGGATGGATGGATGGATGGATGGATGGATGGATGGATGGATGGATGGATGGTTGGATGGATGGATGGATGGAT
>JBCEWB010336807.1:2198-21621 GCA_039654565.1 Peronia peronii | reverse complement strand
TAGATAGATAGATAGATAGATAGATAGATAGATAGATAGATAGATAGATAGATAGATAGATAGATAGATAGATTCTCCAATCTTCAGAAAGTTCTTATCAGCTTAGAAACTTTATCATTGATGTGTCAGTTTACCCTAGAATTTCAGTGAGGTTTGGAATGATAAACCCCGTCGTGTTAGATACATCTCTTATTTACTTTCATTTTTCAGCAGAAAGATGAGGCTGAGTCTAAGAAGAAACGTAGATCTTCACGGCTTACAGACTTAGGGAAGCTGTTTTGAGCTGTCAGTCACAACCAGCCAGTGGGGGGAAATTTGAAATGGGAAGAAAGTCTGAAACGGTTTAGTTGGTTTACTTCTTAATCTCACCTAGCATCGCAAACCATAATTATCGTTGTTTCCCTTTGGAGAAAGCAAGACGGGCTAGTGAAAAGTACATGAGTTGGGATATGCAGACGCTTTCGGAGTGGGCGTTGATGGGAATGGTTGGAATATGATAGGTGAAGTACGGATAGATCTAGCATGAGAAAAGAGGCGGTAGAGAGCCGGAAAGAGAGAAAGTGAGAGACTAAATCTGAGAATATAGATGCCACAAAAAAGAACAGAAGAGAGAGAGCGAAGAGAGAAACACGTTCATAAATAACACACACCTATGTTAAATGCGGGAAACAGTAAGAGAGAGAGAAGAGAGAGAGAGAGAGAGAGATGGAATGACATTGATGAGAAAGTGGGAGGGTGAGAGAACGACGTTCAGCACGGTTCGGGAATCTTCTGATTTGCCTCATACTCTAATGTCCGATCTGAACGTTTCCACTTTCCTCCCTCCCACTTTCCACCCCTTCCTCCCCCAACCAATTATGCCTCACTCACCACCATCTTTTTCTCCGTTTTCAAGCCTTCCCATATCTCTTTCCTTAGCACGCCATGACTTCCCTATTCTTAGATTGTAGATGGCATTCAAGAAATTCCTGCCATTTTCATTTCGTACTGACGATGAAATCCATCATAGATAACACGTTTGGTTCACTGACGTTTCAAAGAAGTCTTGGGGATGTTCTACATTTAATTATTGTTACTGGAGCCAGTATGGAAACGTACCTAATTAATTCTTTTATCTTTGGCATGCCCTTTCTTCAACTCCTTACATTACAGTCGCACAACCCGAGCTAGTGGCGCCTATGGTCAATACCAGGAAAGTCGTTTGCTGCTCTGTATTTCGCAAATACGATTTCAAAATAATCACCATAATATCGATGTCCAAGGGACGTGCCCGTAAACTTAAAAATGAACCGATTTATGCCAGTATGGTTTTCGCCACGTGAGGAACACAAAATCCTGGTTCCTCTGTGCTTCCGTCTGTTTTACTTTAATTCTCTGTGCTTACAATAGTTTAGATGTTCTGCCTTTTTTTGCTCAAGGGGAATCTTCATTTCATTGCTCGGAAAGAAAAAGTCAATTTGCAACCAAAGGACATATCCACCTGAATCCTTCGTTTGAGTACAATCACTTGGTTCTACTTGAAGTGAATTGAACCAAGCTATTTACATGACTTTTTCCAAGAGGGAAACTATCATACAAGAAAAGAACATCACTGTTCCCAAGAGTAAGAGCTTGTTTATATCGTTATAATTGAAGACGCCATGGAGATTTACTGTCGCTGGAATGGATAAAAGCTATGTCTACACAACTGCGGCAACCGCACTAAGACAAACACAGCCATGTTATGCATTTTCCAGCTGTTGACGTACACTTTTACCGCTGCGTCAATTTGAAATTGAAAAAAGAACATGATAAGACGGCAAAACAAAAGCAGTACGTCTACTGATCTTTGTAAGAGGTTCATCAATTTTATTATAGTTTTGTACAATTGATTGGTGAAAAAAAAAATCCATACATATCAGCCGTGTCATCCTTTTGATAAATCAGTCTGGCGTATTTCATCGACAGTTCATGTCATAAACATTACACTCCTGATGAAACCCAGTATGTCAAACAGCGACTGATTTATGCCGATATCGCGTTCTTGATTCTTTTCTCTGAGCATATCTATAGGCGAGGCAGGTATTAAGTGGTTTGCCATTGCCTGAGATAGATCTACGAGAACTTCGTGCAGCTGAGATGGCAATATTTTCAAAGTTTACATGCAGAGGCGTACATTTACCCAGGTCTACAGTATCATGCGCGATCCATCCGTAACAATCTAAGCTCTTCAGCAGTCTCCGGATGCATGCATGTATCCCATAGACTTTTCGGTCTGGCACTTCGTTCTTTCCCTTCACTATAGCTGACAGCTCTATTACGCAAACAATGATGTTCTATCGTACAAACTACTAGGCACCTAGCCCTGTCGTGTCCTTAAGCTTGTCTGCGTTAGGAGTAATATAACCCCGCTCCTCATACAAACGCTTTCTAAAATAAAATGATGCATAAATACCCGAGTATCTGAAACAGTGTAATAGACCATAAAAAACCCTGTGTGTGGGTTTCTTTTGTGGTTAATAACTGAGATCATACAGGCTGAATAAAGTTAACGAAGATGAAAACAACTTCTATCAAATTATCTTGGGCATCACTGAATGATTCACAAACCTCTATGCAAACAAAGCCCTGTGCGGTCGACATAATATAATTTCCCTAGAGGCTTTGCTTCTTCTCGATACAGCCTTTTAAAAGCAACATGTCTTGTCAGCGTGCTAATCTCAGTTAATAGCCATTTAGTGACATACATTGTCAAAAGAGCAGGTCATGTTTAAAAGCCTGGATCCACGATTTCCCTGTTGAACTGGCCAATCACAGCTTTATACAAGAGAGAGTAGAATGACCTCTACATGCTAGAGCTTCTCTAAAGTCAAGCAACAGAATCAGTCGATGAACTGACGATAGTCAATATAATTGTCACTTTATTGTCATATTTCAGCTGATGCTGTGGCTTCACGCAGAATGTGTCCGGATATTAAATGTTTCAGAAAGTCAATGCATCTGATTAAGTGTTTAAAGAAGGAGATGTCTGTTTGTCACATCGTTGCATGCATCAAAGCAAATCAAGAGCCTGCATAACTCAAAGATACGAAGATTTGTCAAGCCTGAGGCCTCTCAAGCACTGAGTCTGTGCGCTGTGGGTAAGCGTTAAGGCAAAGACTAAAATAACAGTTTGAAAAACCATATTATTCAAGCATTTATAGCCGACACAAATAGAGACTGTCATTCTTTGCGCGGGAGAGATTTTAAAAAGGTTAAATAAACATTTTAAAAAATGACTTTAAGCTAAAAATTTGTTCTCATTTTTGTCATAAACCTCACAACTTTTTTTTCCGCTCCCTCTCTCTCTCTCTCTCTCATTTATTTATCTTTGTTTTTTGTTTTGTTTAGTTGTTTCTTTCCTCTCTTTTTAAGACAACTTTTTGGGACGCAATTTTTTTCTCTGTATTCATATTCATGGATGAAAAGATGTTTTCAGTTCAATACATGCAAGTACAAAACTGCTTCTGATTCAGACATGAAGTTCTACTTTTTGTTATCATGAACTTTATGACAGATTGATGATTGTTAGACACAGAGCACTGTACTACATTCATATCTGACCACAACCTTTCCACCCCCCCCCCCAAAAAAAAACAAAACATTACAGGATTTACACAGTTGTTTTGATTGTGCAAAACAACACATAATCTTCTGAAAGATAGATAAGGACTCTTTAGCTTGGAAAGTTCTCAGAAAGTTTGTGTGGTGCAGTGTGCGAAGTTGAATCGTGCATCTAAGTTCACAATGATAGCCCGCCTCGACAGAGCAGTAGTTCTTCACATAGGAACAGTGTGCCACTGTGCTGGGAAATGGCACAACTAGGAGCACGAGACATGATAGAGAATCCCGAGGAGATTGTTGAATGCGCTGGAATTAAAGACAGCATCCATCATGAATCGACCCAGACGGAGGAGTTCTGTGCACCCGTCTCACTTTCTGGCTCCTGAGAAGGTGTTTGAGCCTGTAAGTATATCTCAATTGCCTCTTCATATACCTGCTTTGATCCACTCCTGCCACGTGCCTAGTATACCGTTTGCTTCACAATGTGTAAAATTAGATCAGGCCCATGGCGTGAGATATAATGAGTTATATGTCAAGCTTTTGAGCACGTTCTCGAAAACCACCTGCCTTCGACTTCTCTTTTTTTTTTTAAGGAAAAAAAAAAAGATACCCCATAAGGTCTGACCTGTTGTTCTCTTTGGCAATAGTAAATGTTTATGTTGCGTGGACATTAAATACCTGAAAATGACAATTAAATTGTTTCATATAGGACGAACTCAGGCCTCCGCGAGAATTATGTGATACATCGCTGAAGGCCAAAACCCGGTGATTTCGTTTCTTTATTCAAGACACACAAAAACATCTGACATTTATTGGCGGTGTGAAGGACTTACATGCTGCTAGATGGCAACATTAATGAAATGCAAGAAACAAAAACATTCTGTCGTACTTTTCCTTTTGTTTTATCCTTTCACTGTCTAGATCAGACTGGACTCATTCTGATATCTTCACTGTCTTGATACATGAACTGATGATTTGAATGAATAACCGGGGGCCAACCATTCATACCAGCAAAAAGATTTTTTATTTTATTATTATTATTATTATTCTAGCTCAACACAAAGTCTTAAAGTTGAGATATAATACACAATCTAATCCAATAGTTTTCTTTCTTTTTTTTTTTTCACGGAAAATTCTCTTCATCCTCTTATTTTATTTATTTATTTATTTTTAACATCCCCTAATTCCACATCGATAGTAACATTACATAATGACATACGTGAAGATAAATATGACGACTGGGATTGTCAGAGAATGCATCACAGTAATCAAGGGGGACCACGATATCCAATTCGTTCAGTGCTCAGGCATATGCTTAGGACTTCTGTTTAGACAACGACCTAGTGCACCGATTCTGCATCGTGCGCCAGGGAAATAACTAAGAAGTGATGCTTTACTGAACACGAATATCATAAAAACACGTGAGGGTTATTTTTCTACTATCATGATATGAGAAGTACGTGAATTATACAGAAGTCTTTTTTTTTTTTTTTTTCGTAAAAATATTGCTCCGAATATTTTCGTTGCAAATATTCTGCAAACATGTGTAGCTCTCTCTCTCTTTCTCTCTCTCTCTCTCTCTTTGAAAAGACAGCGGGAAAAGGCAAAAAATTTTCAGTGCCCCCCCCCCCCCACCCCACCTTTTTTTTAACACATGCATGTCGTCATTATAAGAATTTGCCCCTGTCTGCTTGAATTTGTATTCTAACTCATAAGTATAACAGCCCGTGTCTCCACAATGATATAGGCACGGATGTCAGTGTCTCTATAAAATAAATGATGTGGGTGGATAGAGCAGAATGACGGCAAAGTATGAAGATTGAACTTTGACCGCAAAAGGTATTATGACACGTAAATTTACGAAAGAAAATGTCTTTTTTGATTACGCGGGCCGTGAGCGGAGCCTTTCGTACGCCTCTTATCGGCCAATCTGGGCTGGCCGCCTCTTCATGAGTTTTTCCCTACTGTTTAATCTTTCTCTCTCTCTCGCCTGCCCTCCTCTTCCTCTCTCTCTCCCCCCCCCCCCTCTCTCTCTATCTTTGAACGAGAAAGAAACATACTTTATCTTGTGTGACAACAAAAGTGAGCAAGGGAGAACGAAAGAAGTGATCTCCCTCATATTATGATAGACTAGGTGATAATATATAGAAGAAAGAAAAACACGATACTGGCGAAAGAGGACTGAGTAGTCTGAGAGCGTACTGTGAAGAGGGTAAAGTTCAAAGTAAGACAGGTAGAAAGGAGAAAAAGAAAAATGGCATCGTGTGTGTGTGTGTCAGAAAGAGTCTTGAGGCAGAACGAATAAAGAGAGACAAGGAAAAAAATACGTTTCAGTCATGTACGTTTTCAACTTCGATAAAATAAATATTTCGGATGTCAGGCGGAAGTTACGATAATGGCAACAGTAGTTTCGCTAAGCTTTGACATCGCCCATTGTTTACACCGAGTGGAGATCACGGTCTCATGAGCCGAGGTTCATTGAGTTCTGCCTCAGTTCTTCAGCTAGAAACAAAAGAAAAGAATGTTTGCGTTTCAAGTGCCACTATGCTGTTTTAATTATAACAAAATCGCTGACGCTATACGTCTGGCAAAAAATGCTGTTCCTTGGCATGATCTGGTAAACCTAACTAACCGTCAGATAAGAACAGGTGGAGTGTTCGATATGGAGTACTACATTTTCCTTTCATCTCCCCATCAACAGAAAATAAGAATGCAAAGTAAGCACAATCAAGAGTTTGAAAAAAATGACACACACTGTAGGTGTGTAAGGACAATGCCAATATTTAACTGATATTAGACACTTTAATTCTCCCTGAAAATTCATCTCAGAGTTCAAGTCAACCTTGACTTTACATGCAGAATTATGCTGGTCCAAAATAAAGGCGGTAACCTTGGATCTGTCACAAACTTTACAGATAAAAATGCCGCATTGAGGGTCACACAATCTCTAAACTCAAAACTTGCTCGAAAGTGTCAAACATAGCTCTTGATTGTCTTCCGCTCGATAGTGGAGGTGCTCCATAGATAAAGACTGTCCAGTTCCCTGGGAATGCATATCCTAAGCTAAGTAGACTGTCATAACTGTCTCTGTTGACAGAAACTGTCCGCCACGAGGGCTGGGCAGCAAGTCACTCAGTCCATTTCTGGATATCTGAAGTATAATCTGGGGTTTTATCCCAACACTTGTATCTCAGACCTGACTAACCGAGTTTTATATAGCCAGAAGGTGGACAAGAAATCAGTGCCAGAATCTCGTAAATGGAAACCGTTCTTATAGACCTTCCAATTTCGTCTCAAGCACGTCTCCCCGGTGATGGTTACTGAGACCTTCCGGGAAGTTAACTTTGTAGTGCTCACTGACAGCATCCACCAATTCTATACGACCCAATTTGTGTCTATAGGGTTGCATTCAATGCTCAAATGAAATGTTATCCAGTAGCTGATCTCCTTCTCTCTGCGTTACGCATGGCTAAAATGACCAGTGTTTTAATATTATGACACCAGGAAGTCTCAAGTTCAAATTTAACGTCACTATCTCGTCCCCATTCCTTTTCTTTATATCACATGGCCTTGTACACAATGACTAAACGTGAATACAGCAAAAAAGGTATGACAGAAAGAGAAATGTTTCTGCTGTGTAAAATGAACATCATTAAAACCAGTTTTATAAGGTAAGATTAAATAACCGAGTATCTGCAGATATACAAAGTTCGATATAAGATATACTGTCAAAATGCATATTCATGCACAACCACTATGCAAAACCTATGGAAACAACAATAACAAAAACAAAAACAAAAAAACATACTCATACACAACACCACCATATCAGTTATTAAAGGTTAATGAACGTAGGACGATAGGACTGCAAACTGACCAATATGAATTGGGAAAGATTATCCTAACCATGGCTGGTGGATGAGCAAGCAACCCCACTACACTTAGAACCTCACACATTTTATCATTTTCTCAAGTATCTATTCAATACAATATTCACAGCAATAACACCACCAGCATCATCTCTGCAAACACTGATCTATCTGTCGAGTACAGCCAACCTCAAAAATAACGCTGAACTGGTTGTCTGAACATTTCAAATATTATCATACTATGTAGCAGTGCCATCACTGTAAAGGTAGAGATACATGAACTATAGTATTATAGTTACGTGGACTACGTCTGCAACATTACATGGTATCTGGTAATAGAGTGGCAACGATTAAGAACCTGGGTCACGCAGATATTAAGTGGCAAAGTGAGGGATTCAGTGGTGTAGGAGGTTCTTATTGTGTGATTAGCCAAATTACCGATAAAACCATAGCAACTGAGTCTCTGCAATTGCCTGATCGGCACGAATCGCCATCGATTTCACCGATATTTCATGTGATATGATCAATGAAGAGAAGCAATAACTGAGGTATTGATGGTGCTTCTATCCTTTTCATTTGCAAGGTGTGCACTGGCCAGTTTTTGTTGTTTTTCTGATTTTATTTCCATATCAAAACAACATACAGTTAATGCGGCCTGCTTTGAAATGTAGAAGACAAAGCTTCATCGACCCAAATCGAAATCGATTATGTCGATCATTTATCTGGCACGATTAACAAGAAGGAGGAATGACTGAAAAATGTTGATAGTAATTTTATTTTCTTCTCTTGCAAGTATGCGTTGGCTATCTGTTGCTACTTTTGTAATATAATTCTTTATTAAATAAAACAGTAAAATAATTTATTGTCAGTGTGTTTTCCCTGAAATGTAGAAAGTAAAATACACATGTAAGTCAGTATTTTAAAATCTTATGATGAGAAAAGAGTTGCCATCAATTATTTTAGCCAATCCTCTTCAATATCATCTTCAGCATTTTGAATATGAATGCAGCCAGACGTTTAATGGAGAAGCAGAGATAGTTCTGCTATGTGCAACATAAATAGTCTTTCCAGCTTTATGAGAAAGACATGCCGGATAACATTTAGAATCAGTCACCTATTCAATGTACAAATTCAGTCAGCCCGAACGCTGTTCATGTCAAAATTATTTGACTGGATTATTATAAAAAACGAACTCTTCAAATGTAAAGTCAGTTCAAACTTTGCAGCCCAAATGCTGAGATGTTTTTATTTGACATGTCGACATAAACTTTTCCTCCTCTTCTACAATATATCGAGCAAATATTCAGCTTGGGAAAAAAAAAAATCAGCAATTGTGAGCGGAACTGTTGACATTAAGAAGAGACTGATGTGTCAGCTGTGTTATTCAGACAGCACACATACGAATAAAATGATTTATTTGTTTCTCTGTTTGCCTCTCGTAACTCGTAATAAGCAATACTATGAAATTGGAAGTTTTACAATGAAATATTCACGCACTTCGACAGAGAATGGCTGATTCTTTTTTTATTCTGAATAAAATAAAAAGTAAAAAATCCCAAATGTTTCATGACCAGCACCCAACATCCAAATTTTTTGGCATTGTGATGAAACTGGGAAGAGTATCTGTGCACCTAATGATACACAGACAGGGAAAGGCAAACAAAAAAATAAGATAAGTTATAAATGTATGAGCTGTACAATATACATGTATTGTAATCGCGGGGGAGGGGGGAGGAAGAGGAGAAAGATGCCTAATGGACTGTTATTTTAATTTGGCACCTGAGAAAAATTATGTTGTAACTGTAAACTTTAAGAAATAACTAAAACAAGAAAGTGTCCGTCTGAAATGGTACATGATCTACCACCACCTCCTTCTTGTTAACCCTTAACTCCGTCTGGTGTCGCCGGGACGCCCGTTGACGAGTTATGCACTACAATCCCTCGGGATGTTTCTGATTGACAGGGACGTCAATAGGCCTAGCTGTAATAATCACAGAAATGGGGGTGAGGGAATGGCGAAATGGTATTAGATCACATACAGCTGACATAATCCCATGGTAGTCCCCAACCCTCGGGCTCATTTGAAATGATGGTGTAGACCTCAATAGTTAAGTTACATGCATGCCTATTGATTTGTAGTAAACTAGACTATTTCCCTATTCTTAAAAGTACAGCTGTAGAAATAAGTTTGAGTACTTAACGGTTTTTCATGACGCAGCTGTAGATATAAGCTGCTTATAGGTACAGCAGCTGTTGGGTTTAATGTACGCCTAGAAAAGATTAAACATTGAGTTAAGGATAAACAGTTCTAGGCATACAGACAAAATAGCAATGGATCAATTTTATTTGAGAATTTATTATCATTCTGATGGTATTACTTTACACTGAGAATTTCATTGTTTTGACAATCGATAAAGAATCCAGATTTTCAACATTCTCGTGAAATTATTATGGATTGTTAAACATGAGAAACTCGGGAAAATAAACATGAAAAAAAAAGCAGTGACCATTCTGCATTACAATAAATGAATGTGCAAAAATTTAATTTTGAAGCACACTGGGCAGATCCTTGTTAAAATCTGGATTTGTTTGATTTCAGAAAGTATGATCTGCTCATAATTTGTGAATAATCAACTACATTTAGCCTACAGGCAGAAGAGATTACATCACAGGACAGACAGGGGATTACAACATTAATTGTGACATCTTCCAGTCTGTGTCAGATCAGCTCTAAAGTATTCAGTGGTATCAGGTCTTAGGTCTGTCAACAATGGATAGAAAGATACTTTAGGTGAAAATATAATCATTAACTGGCATATTTCATTCACAGCATGACTCTATTAAGTGCTTTGTTTCCCCATGTACTGAGCTGCAATCAGTACTTTAAGTCTTTACTTTATACTTTTTTTTTTTCCTGGGAGGTGGATGTCTCCCTATGTAAATTACCTCGTATACACTGATCTCTCTCTATCACTACAGATAAGTTACAACCAGGCTGAACTGTCTCTGCCATTTTTGTTTTTTATTTTCATGTTCAATGATACTGATGAATGTTTTGGCTTAGTTCTGTCCCAGACAGCAGGATCTACTGTATACCTTTCTTCCTTAATGGTTTGATCAATTGCTAGGAGAAAGAACTTTCTATTATCTTAGTTGAAATATCACCCTCATGTTTCAAATGTCCCTTGTTTTTCCCAATGCAGTTAATTACACTGTTGCAGGTATTTTATTTCACAAATGAACAAATGTTTTCTGACACTAGAAACTTGACCGCCATCAGGAGAATTACCTTTTTCATTTCTCCTCAGTCATAGCTAGGTCAAACTGTTGATGAAGACTTAATATATGTACCAGCCAATGGAACGATCATTCATGAATTTAAACAGCATTAATTTCCAGCAAAACTGTTGCAATGTGTTACAAGAATTATAATATTATGCTCAATCCGGATTCATGAACTATCTACACCTTGAGAGATTTCTATTGCAACAATAATAATATTGTATGACTCTGATGCATTATTCCCAAAAATAAGATATTCATCAGTAATCCTCAACATACTTGCAAACTTTATTTTGTTTATCAGTAATGTTGTGATTGTGTGTTGTTTGTAACAAAATAATATGTATAATAACAATATGCTTAGTAAATGAAAACCAGGAATAAAATAGGTGTATCATTGTATGCTGAAATCTCATGAAGCAGAGTGAATATATGTCAATTTCAAGCACTGGAAACAGGATGGAATGAAGTTGTAAAACAGAATTTCTAAAAAACTGTACTTCACTCTACTGACTATGGCTAAACTTTCCATGGGACACTGTTATTTTATAATTTGTCAGAGTTACTGAAAAGATGTTTGAAAAGTCAAAGACAACAGGGACTCATGCAAGTGAAGAAAGCAAGCACAATCAGACTGCTGAACACACAAAACTTCCTTCCCCTCCCCTTCCAAAAGAAAAATAGCAATGGCTTTCAATTTAAAAGTGTTAAGTCTCCAATTTTTTAAGACCAGGATGAATGAATATAGGACTCCTGTCCATCGCCCATGAGAAATATATAAGAATAATGGAAGATTTCCTCATTGTTTTCAAAGATAGATATTAGAAGAAAGAACAGAAAAAAAAAATGCCAATCCCAATAAGTATGGACTGCTTTCTATGCAAATTAAGGCAGTTGTTTTTTTTCACAACTGACAACTGAATCAGTCCTGTCTGGGCCCAAAATAAACATAATCATGTCAACACATCTCAAAGCTGAAATATAAGCATTCCAATGAAATAAAAATTGTAACAGATCCTAAATTTCAGATTTCCCACTAATAAGTCAATGTCACTAAACCTATTTAACTACATGCTCCTTTCTAGCAAAACGTGTAATTTATAGATCATACTATGGACACAGAAGTTCTGGAATTCAATCTGATGCATGGGAAGCATTTTACATTGTAAATATAGAACAATTTTCTATTGTATTTAGCTTTTTCAAATTACTCTGAACAAAAGCCTGAATGAAATTTGAAACCAGCAAAGCTTCACATTTAAATCCATGAAATGAAACAATAAGAACTTACATTTCTTGTGCAGCTGATCTGCTTCTATATTATTAGAGACATCACCTTATAATAAGTCCATTTTTCATCAGTCCATTTGACAAATTCATTAGTGTGAATATTATAACAGATTTAAGATTGGAATGTTTACATTTTAGTTTGAAGACCTGTGGTCATGGTCATTGTTAGCCCTGCAGATCTTGCTGCAGAGGCTGTTTGGTTGAATCTGGAGATTGCCTAATTCGCATAGATATCAACCTATGTGGACCTGGCTTTTTCCCCCCCCCTCCCCATTTTTTAAATATCATTTGTGTGTCCTTTTTCATGTCTTAATAAACATGAGACCATTCTCACGCATCAACGGCCACTATTATTTCTCTCTCTCTTTTTTTTTTTTTCATATTTAATGAATCCTACAACCTGTCACATATCACGATTCTTGTCACACAAAAAAAACAATCAAAGTAAATTAAAGTAAAAATCGCAGTACAATGATGGAACTTGTTAAATTGCAGCAGAGATGTAAACAAGGCTCGCTCATACATGTGCTGAAAGCTACCATGATCACATAAATCTCATACTGGTTGACAGACCACATTTTATTTCACTCCAACACAATCCAGATATGACTCTTAGAATTTCCTTTCATGATAGATTTATGTGATTAAAAGTGAAATAAGCATGGTTTCTACTAACCTTCCCCCCTGCCCTACCCCAAGCCCACACAAAGTAATGCATCATGTATTGTAGTTTGTGGGATCTGCAAACGCTGAAATGGATTGGGTGTTGCCTGTGTGTTGTTTTCAGCAAGTAACAGTGACAAGTCATGTCATCAACGTTGTGATAAATCATTCTGCTAAAACTTTGTACCGTTTGTGTACCAGAAAATTGAAGATGCTGTTGAAAAACTATCATTGCCACCGACAGATCAAGTCTTATAGATCTACCCTTAATCATGTCTACAACCGAAGTTCACAGTATACATTGAAGAGATATCTAGATTTAGATCTATCCATCTCTCTTCTAATCTGCACTCCTCCAGGACATGGTGTTTTAAATGGACTTGTGTGTCAGACGAACGCTTTCACTAGAGCTTCAAAGACAAAGTTCACGACTACCAAGATGTAGATTAGAGCGGGAAAAGAAAAAAAAAAAGATAATAGGCCTATAGGTCAGGATGAATGAAAACTCACCTCCATGTTTCAGTGCAGGGCCTGATTCTAAAGGAATCACAAGCAAAGGGAAAATACCGCTGAGTCCAACCAAAATTGCTCCTATGATTGAAAAAATCCATATTTCATATATATGGCGTTGTAAATCAGTAACGCCCACTTCTAATAAATGCACTCTTCCATTCAGTGGACCTCCACCTCCATCATTTTGGTGAGTAACTTCAACATCTGGCATTTTTGCGTGTGCCACGTCTGAATGAGGGTGTATCTCAAAATCTTGCTGTCCCACTGTGGCTTCTGAAACCTGTTCTCGCCTTTTATACGGTTTTGGCTCGGCCGTGTGAAATTCTCCATTCGTCAAGTCTGATAGTACACAAACAATGATAACGATTGAACTGTGTAACAGCTGATGATAACCGTCGCATCGTTCAAACACAATGGCCTGTAGTATTGACCTTATTACAGGGTCAACTTTAACCTATGACCCAAATGTCGTCGTGGATTCGTATAATTTTAGTTTCGTATGTATTTTTCATCACAAATTATTAAACAGTATTTTTGGCGCGAGGAAAGTGGCTGGATTTTAGTACTCCCACAAACAATAAAATATATTTGAAGACCTCAGCAGAGAGCATTTATTTGCAACAGCAGTACACGGATAATGAGAATTGTGCCGACGTTACAGGCAGTAAATAGCGCTAGCACAGTCTTGAACTTTGGCCGCGTTTTGCAGCGGACTGTTCGATTATCAGAGGAGAGGTATCTCAGCGTACTTATTCGTGAGCTCCTCACTCTGGCACCGCGCTTGCATGCAACCTAAAATCTCGGGAGGAAGAACGCCAGCCTTGTGTCGGGGTAACAATAACACGAAATGTAGGCTTGGGGTTCCATGTTCTGCCGTGCTTGAAAGGCACCGTTGAGGTGAAATAACCATGGAGGATAGATTGTGTTAGCAAGAGTTAAAAATGGATGCAGCATTTCGAACCACAATATTCGACGTTGCACAGGACGCTTCTCAAGCGGCCACAGCTCATGAGAGCGGAAGCTACTTCCACAGAGCGGTCAGTTTTCTTGTGTGTGTGCAATCGTTATTTCAATGTCATGTCGATGTTTTGGTGCCTTTGGGTCCAACTTGAGTCTGCACATTTTTTTTTTTTCTGTTCTAGTCCTATTATTTCTGTTACCTACTTTATGTAGGTAATTAATATTATGTTCCTCTTCCAGTCATTGTACTAAATAAGCTTATAATATTTTACCCCCCCCCCCCCCCCGCAACCAACTGCGAATCAGTTTGGGACATTTATTAATTAATTTTGTTCGTCTATTTTCGTATTTGCTTATTAGTATATTTATTTATTTGTTTGTGGGTCATAGTCTTGTACAAAAATGTATAGTTAGCTATAGTTTACTGTAACAAGAAAAGCAGCAACAAACAATATGACCTCACCTGATCTCACCCAGACACAGACACCCCTCTCCCCCGCAACACACACACACACACACATACACACAAGCACTCACGCTCACGTACTCTCGTTGATATACATGTTCACATGGATCATTATCTAAGCCTGAAGTGATTTACAGAGAAAACAGAGATTGCAGGGTATGCATGACATCATCGAACAAATGTGTAATTTCTTGCTCCGTTAATGAAATACTTCCAGTTTTAGCGGTTAAATTAAATGATTCATAACTTGAGTCTTATTAACCGAAGTGTTTGGTATAATGGGCATTCTTCTGTAGTGGATGTATTATTTGGCAAGACGCTGGGATGTTGGATATTCTATCGGTTTACCCCATTATGGTTAACTCATTAATTGTCCCATTTTGTGTTTCATTCATGTTGATAGCAGACCTTGTGATTGGTTCATATTATACACTTGCACGCGATAAAGTAATGATAAAAGGGAGGAACTATTTTAATTTGTCTTTAATTTGTGATACATGTGCCCCCCCCCCTCCTTACTCGTCACCTCAGCCACAATCTTTCCAACTCTCCGTGTTTGTTGTGTATGTGTGCATACTCCTCTCCGTGTCTGCCTTTGTTTCCTAACCCTCATGCTTTCTGAGTTCTCTGATTATTCATCTCCGCTGTCTCTTCCTCCTCCTCTCACTTTCTTTCTCTCGCGAATGACTTTGAACGCATCCTGCCCCACTTCAGATCCACAGGCTGCATTGTGTGTGCGTGTATGTGTGTGTTTGTGTGCGTGTGTGTTTATTGCTGAGATGACTGATGTCATTAAAAACAAACACAAGTGATTATGTTTTGTTCTGCTTTGGATCTATAAGATTCCAGTTATAAAGTCTTTTCTGTGTACTAAACTGCCGCTCAGTGCAAATCACGCTTTGATATAGATTAGAAAGATGTGCAGTTGTTTACTTCGGTGATAAGATTATAACTTGTCGAAATCTTGTCCAGAGACCTGGAGTTATTAAAAGATAACACAACAACAAATGGATTTTGTAACTTTGATTTTGTGAAAAGAATTCACGTCATAAACGATAGCGTAATAAATAAAATAGTATCCTAAAAAAAAAGAAAAAAATTGACAAGAATTATATTTGAAATACATGTAATCTACAGTAAAAGATATACATAATGGCCGCGCCAAACATTACAACAGCAGTTATAATGGTGACATCAACATTTTTAACAACAACAACAACACTTGATTGGGCGACCTGTTTTACGTTTGTGAGGTACAGCATTGAATTGGTTGTGATATTTACCATGCTTGTGTTCACTTCTAGAATGGTGTCATCCAGCTTGCTTATCCAGTATAACTTAATACATATATTGCAGGACACAGGATTAACGAAGAGTTTACAAATAGAATCTTTTAGCGTGCTAGAAGGAAAAGGAAGAACTCGTTACCCCTTATCGCTGTGTGTATGAATAAGAGCAGACAGAAAAACGTCGATATTATCTTCTTGGTTCAAGGGTTCCTATTCCAACTAAAGCGCTTGTAGCACCCGGACGAATTCTTCTGCACACAACGTACATGTATCCCCTGTTTCTGTGGGTCTTTGAGGGTCTTTGTGAGTACACAACCACATAGTACAAAATAATGAAATATACATGGTTGGCAGCCTTTAGCAGTCTAATTACCAACAGAGGCACAAGTGATTAAATTCAACAGTAAATTCCTGAGGGACAATGTTTGAGACTGGTGGCGAGAGGTGAAATCAATATTATGTGAAGTTTGCTTGATTTGAGTGAAAAGAAAAAGAGAAGAAAAAGAGGGGGAAAGAGGAGCAGGAGGACAGGATAAAGGAGAAGCAGAAACAAAGATCAATGGGCTGTTGAGGACGCCATCATTGGGCTGAATAGCTGCAAACACATAATATACACAAATACGAAAGGGGGGGGGGATGTGGCGGTCCTGAGACCTGGCCGTATTTCTGTGTTGGTCAATCATAAAGATGCCGTGTTAACTTGAAATGGCGTGTTTATGATACAGATTTAAGATACAGATGACATTACAGGCTGCCACAAATGTCCTGTCAATATATTGACTTGTGACAAGAGGGTAGATTTCATACTGTCGACTTTTGTTTCGGAGAAAAAAAAAAACAAACCAGAAAATTGCTGAATTGGAATATTATTCATGGAGGTGTCAGACATGATCAATAGAAGCTGTCTTTTCTAAGTAGTTATCAGTATCCATGGAGACACACTGGAAAATTCTATCAATACCATCTGGCGCTATGTTGCTTAAAGGAACTTATGAACAACACAATCTCTGAGCACAGAAATTTTAATGTAGAGCTATCTGTTTGTTATGTTGCTATAATGCACTTCTTCATATGTGTTTGTAATATTTGAATAAAAATGATCCAGCTCATCTACAGTAGACGATCTGCATTCATTGAAAATTGTAGCAGTAGATTCTGTTGTAAGAAATCCGATTGGAATAAACAGCATTCTAGAATCTACTGAACTATAGGGAGAATGCAGATGGAATAGTAGGCCTACAAATTTTTAATGTGTGCAGGATTTCTAAACCCCACGGACTAATGAGGTAACTGTAATTAGTTCTTGATGTCACTGCAGGCCTGAAGTTCTGGCCAGAAACCCCCCCCCCCCCCCCCCCACCTCCTTCCCACAGCGACCCCCTCAATCATAAACACACATACAGGCTATAACCCTCTCCGTTTCAACTCATGGCTAACTAACATAGATTGTGGATTTGTATCTATATCTCCGTCTGTCTGCCATTCTTTTGCTCCATTTGCGCACTTGAACTTACCTGCACCGTACATGTGTGCATCCGATTAGGCTTTGACGCGCACAGGTACCGTAGCCTAAGATTTGGTTACTAAATCTGGGACATTTTTTTTTTTTTTTTCTGTTCGATGTAAATGTGTTGAGAGATAACGAAAAGTGAGGGAAACAAAGTTAACCTGAAAAGGGAGAACATGGTATATGTTTTCACTTTCACTGACGATTTATATTGAATTTCAGATTTCTTTGAACACTCTGTTTCGATATTTCCGTGCAGTCTTGTTGAAAACACGTATCCTGGTCCCGTGGAAGCGTTGTCTTTTTTTTTTTTTTTTCTTCAGGGAGAGAGGGTGGGAGTGGGGGGGGGGGGGAGGAAGGAGAGAATAGGTGCAAAATACAAATACAACTAGACTGGAGGATATTAATATCCAGAGATGGAAACTTAATGGTCATTCATTTCTAGCATAGAAACATCTGGGACGTACCTATCATTGTTGGCGCGAAATGTACACGTGAAAGAGAGTCGAAAAGAATAGGCGGTATTATCAGGCAATCCTGAAAAGTAAATAAATAAATAACTTTGGACATTTTTAGTTTCAACTTGAAACACTACATTCTCTCTCATGCACAAATAAAAACAATGTAGATAATCTCAGCGCCGCAGGCTTCATAGATGAATTACAGCATGGTTTTTATACAACTTCTGATTAAACTTGAATTCACTTTGCATATTGGGTGCCTGCCATTCAGTTTCAAAACTCATTGCGAGAGCGCGTCTGAGTATCAAGGTGTCTGACTAATGTGTCTGTCATTTTATCTATCTGATCTAGCTAATGTTTTTTTGAAAACATCCGTTTTTTTTTTCAGTGAGCACTGTCTTTGTTCATTGTCCGATCTGAACACCAAACATACTTTTGTTAAGCCACTTTAAAACTTTCGCTTGCCGCAATTTGGATTTCGCTGGTCTTGCTCTTTTCAATTATAAATTATAGAACTGCTCATGAATGATGTTTTTCAGTTCCTCTTTCATTTTCGGTTTGCTGTTATTGACCACCACAGCTTGTTGGCTACTATTGTCTTTTGCAAAACATTGCTGATAAGGCCTGTGTATGCAATGGTTTCGCTGTTAAGATTTTTAGAAAATAAGACCAACATCTCCTATCATTCAAATGATTCCCCCCCCCCCCCCCCCCCACCCCCTTTTTTCCCCTCAGGGCCTCTGGGTGGGATTTGAACCAGTGCTGTTTGGTTTTCGGTCCAGTACTCTAACGGCTATGCTACGCGTGTCACTGTATTTATGGCATAACTTACGTGTGTAGTGGTCACATCGCTCCTTTTCAAATCTCGATAAATTTATTTTATTTTATTTTATTTTATTTTTTTTTTTGCAATAGATGTCTTCCTTTTTTTTTTGTTTGGTTCGGTTTGGCACATACTGGCTTAATTTCTGTTTAACTGCAATTACATTGGTAGTTTTGACATAATCAATTTATGCGAACTACTCTGAGCTGCGTATTTAATGAGTGATGGCATTGTGACATGTGTAGTAATTAATACCATGTATCATATGTATAATATCTTTATACTTTTCAGAACAAGACAATGTTTACTTTACTATAATTATTGCACTGAGATACACATGCATGACTCAGTTCTTTAAAGAGTATAACGACCACTGCCAAGAACTTAAAGGAAATATTCCGAAATATACTTAGTTATCTTATCCATTAAATGACCTTTTCAGCCATCCTGGTCGTCATATGATGCTCTCACTGAAACAGAATGGGAACTCGAAGTTTACGATTGGGTTTAAGTTGTTTTCATAGCTATTGTACTTTTTTCGTCGCAGCTATTTTTCGCCACATGCGTCTACAGACAGAAGGTCAGCCGGAATAATGCGCATGTGCGGAAACGGCGATCAGCTGTGTTTACATGGGAAACCGGGTCAAACATTTATTTTGGGGGGGGGGGGGGGGTAAAGATCTAGATTTAGCTCGCTCTAAATGAGTTGTTCTTCTTC
>JBCEWB010336589.1:0-18320 GCA_039654565.1 Peronia peronii | reverse complement strand
CCCCCCCCCCCCCCCCCCCCCCCCCCCCCCCCCAAACCCCCACAAACTTAAAACATTAGGAATAACTCTTTATATAATTTTCCTATCTCTGATGTTCATCATAAAAACAAAAGTTTTGGGAAGTATTTGTACGGTGACTGCTATGAACTCTACATTTCTACAGTATTATATCTGTTTCCAGATTCCTGTATCATAGTGAAACGGAGATGGAGATATGTGGCCGGTTAAGAGGCGCTCTCTGTTTTTCCATGGTGTTACCATGGATCAGCACAGGAGCTGGAACTGAACCCACGCCAGCACTCAAACTGAGGGTGGCTTACAAAAATGGAGAGTATCTTGTTCAAAAAGAATTACATTGTACGTACACAGAATTACAGTGGTAAGTTTATGTTATTCTATATCTCTAAACACTTAATTATATGCACCTGAAAAGTAAATGCCAAGCACGATGCAGTTTCTGTTTTACTAAGCATACCTCCTATTAACAATAATTACTTTTAGATTCATAATTTCTGCTCATAACCTTGTTTTCTTTCGTTATGTCTTTTCTCTCTTTTTCTCTTCTTCATTCTCTCTCATAATTACATATGTAACAAATAAACGATGAGAAATTTCTAACATTTTGTCAAGATTTTGACATGAACATGTAAAGTCCATTATTTTTTTTTTTTTAAACAAAATAAAAATACTAAACAATTTGTTGACTATCAATTTATAATCAGTCGTTAATGTGGTGCCATCTTCATTACACACACTTTTGTATTCCTTCTAACAATAACAGTCTATTTTATTATATAGCAATCTGTATTATATACTCTTATAATTTTCTTGCTGTTTCTTACAGCTGTTTTCCTTCGATGATGATATCTAGATCTACTCCGAATCTCTATACCATAAACGAATTGTATCTATGTAATATTATTATACGTAGATAGAATTTAATACTCTTTTGATTTATTGCACATTACCGACCTAACCATGTTACTGTTGTGCTGCCCATTATTATTCCTTATTGAAATCTTTCCTTTACTGATTTATTCAGTTTGAGTCTTGATCTGTCACACAGGTTTTACTCTTGTTTGTGTCAAAGAAGCAGTTGGACGTGGTCAGTGCCTTTGGCAGCTGTTAATGAAAGCACTTTGAAAATAGCGTCCACTATAGAGGAGTGTGTGGTAGATAATTCAGCTGCCCCGTCCAGGACTGGCATCTATCAGTGCAATTTGTTCGCACCATACCACAAAGGGAATCCTGCTCTGACATGTACAGAGCGGGTACTGGACCCTGGCCTATGTCCAGACAGGCCTAACGTACAGCCAGAAGCACAATGTCTAAGTCTCACAATGGGAAACAGTAACATTTGTCATGGGCTATGCATAGACTTCCTATGGGATCCTTCACAAAGGGTAAGATCTGTGGAAACTACAAATTCTCAGATGCATCTTGGTTCATGTAGATCTGTTAAGTCCACGGCAACATGGACATCGATATCGACATCGACCAAAGATAAAGATAACACAACAGAAGTTGGTGATAGTAACAGAGAAACGGCTGATGCTGGTGTTATTGCTGGAATTGTGGCTGGTGTTGTTGTTCTTATAATAATCACTGTTGTGGTTCTTGTTGCTTTATGTCGGTGGAGAAAACACAAATTGTTAACATTAAATTCAGTTCCATCAAATTTACAGTCAGCCAATTCCTCTGTGGCCGTTCATCAAAGAGTGTCAAGTTTGCATTCTGAATCTGAGATTGCTATGTCAGGAACAAGCCAAGCAAGGATCCCCGAAAACAAAGATGATGACGGTTACATGTTGATGGACATAGGGTCTAAGACCAAGTCTTTCCAAAATGCCCCACATATCAAAGACAACTCCCGCACCAAGGAAAGGCATTTTCTGACTCAGGGCAAGGACCATTGTGCTATGTCCTATGAAGCGATAAGTAAGGATTTTGATGGCACAGATGACGTCAACTATCCAACCACGACAGAATACAAGAGAACACACAATGAGGGACCTTCTGGTGGGAAGCCAGCTGTACGTTCTGCTGAGAGAAAACCGCACTGTTCCAATCACAATGACCAATCAATGGACGCTGTTTACGCTGTGATGTGTAAGAAATCCAAACCAATATTGAGCACATCTGTTTTGGACATGGAAAACCGAGCGTATGAACCCTCTTCTGAAAACACAGTATTCAGCTCTCCTGAAGAGACAATTCCCACCTCACATGAAAATGATCACCAGTCAGAAACTGCTTCTAATGATGTCTATGCCACGGTGTGTAAAGAAATCAAACCAAAAGCCACAATGCTCAAGCCAAGCAGAGCTCGAACTCATAGTATGCTCTCAAACCTAAATGCTTGTTCTTCTCTTGGGAAGTCGCAGAATTTTTATGAAAATGTTGTCTCATCAGATACAACTTCTGGCACACTCTATTCAAATGTATATTGAACGTTTATACTATCAACTAAAATCTCACAGCGTTAAGAAATTAGCTGTTTTCTATCATATAGATTACACAGTCAACAGTGATGATAATTTATTTGTCACGGATTTTTTATGAAAATTTAGCCACTCTAATTGAATACAGTTAGTTCTTAAGTCTTTCTTCAGATTTGTTATGGAACACTAGCGTCTCTATCCTCTTGTTTGGAGCAGGCCCAAAAGTCACCACTCGCCCATGTCATTAAAGAAATCCCTCAATGTTATAATTGATACCTGCGTAGAGGTGAAACGACCGATCCGAAATTATAGACAGTGTAGAACACATGGGATTGATTATCCAAATTGCCTGTTCTCCTACGGAAGATACAATCAATTCCAGGCAAGTTATAAATGTGTGAATAAGAATAACTCTAGACATCAAGAGTGCACAAAAATCAGAAGGTTGACTATTCAGACTGGTGTCTCCAGGACTGTCGGGTTTATGGTATGGCCAACCTTAAAATAAATGCTGTCCCTTCAAGTTGACCACCCGCAAGAGGTTGAAAGACATAATTAAACTGTAATCCGAAACATTATAATGATGTCCTTGAATGGCGAACAGCCTGGTATTATTGTGACAAGGTCATTGACCAGAAAGTCTCGTACAATAGTCGACCAGAGACATGTTCCAGTACCAGTTGAACATTTTCAGTTTGTCATTTCAAATCAGTGTCTACATTGAATATTCTAAACACTAAAAAAATCACAGAACGCTGAAGAATCTGTTCTCTTAACAGAGATATAACTACACATCAATAATGCTGATTCACTCTTTGGAGCTGCTGACAGCCCATAGAACTTTAATATGTCCATTCATAAAAACAACAACAACAACAACAACAACAACAACAACAACAACAACAACAACAACAACAACAACAACAACAACAACAAAAAACCATTGTTTCAGATCCAAGTGATTCTGTTCTAGTACTCACAAACAATTCTCATAGCAGAAGACTTTGTTTGAACAGTCTAAAATGTACAGTGGAAAGTGAACTACGGATTCAGATTTTGGTAACGAAGATATAGGTGTGTTAGGGTTATAGTTTACTTCAGAGTGGATCGGTTAACAAGGCAGTCTAAAAGACATCTTTTTTTGTGTGTGTGGGGGGAGGGGGGGGGGCGGTCAGATCTTAAGTTAATATATTGCAAATTCAAGGGAGTGATTTAAAAAACATGGAATGCACTTGATAAAAATGGAAGCCATTATGACAATGGGAATGTACGAGTGTTTGCAGGCTACGCTTTTGCGTTTTGTAAACAAAAAACAAACAAACAAACAAACACACAAACAAACAAAACAAAACAAAAAATGATAATGAAGATGACGGACAACTACCATCAAAATTATTGATATATTGATTGGTATATCTCGTATAAAGCTAAGTAATACTGCAATGTATATATGACTGCTTGATTTTCTAAAGTTATTCTTTAAAATGCTATCGACGTTAGTTTGGGTCTGCCCTGACATAAAAACAATTTTCATACATACAGGTCCACATTTCATATATCTACCTTAAGTTCTTGAAGAAGATTGTTTATTGTTATGTTTCAAAGTAATCATTTTGTTTCAAAACAGTGAGGCTGATTCCATCATGAGGTGATAGAAAAACAACAACATAAAAACTGACCGCATTTGAAGCAATCTTAATAGTTGGATACAATTTGTCTATTTTGTCTGTCGTATTAATCTTGCAGATCTCATATTTATTCAGATTTACAGATATTATTACAAAAATACAATATCAACTAGAAATTCTTTTTGTCGAGTGGAATGTATTACATTATTCTTATATTATTCGTAATGCCCAAGCTTTTGTCGTAAGTTGCTCAATATTGTAAGCTTATTTGCTCAGACTGTTGGTTATAAGCTTAACTGTTTGACTTAGTACCGGCTTGTCTCACAGTAAATGTATCTATGCACCTTTAGCATGAATGTTTATGCATATAAATAGATAAAACATGTAAATAAAAAGTAATTGTGATATGGTTGGGGTTAGATTTGCAGTGACCCATAAAGCCTTTCAAATTAATTGTTTTTTATAGGTAGTGGGTTAATGATGTATAAGATTATTGGTACTTATCTGCTTCATAATTTTAACCCTATACGCGCTATATGAGTGGTACTTAAGGGGTTCCATAGAAATGTTTGGTATAGAACTACTACAATCTTAGTGGCAAGACCAAACATAATAAAAGTTCTGTTATCCACCCTGTAATGACAGATAACGTATCACTCGTTTCGAAAGACAGGAGGCAACGGAGGATTTAATGTCAGGAACCTGCCACTTAAAGTGTTAATTGCTGACTTTTACTTTATTACAGCATCACAAAAACATACTGTTAGATCTTGTTATACTGACATACAAATTATACTGTCTCTTCTGAGTAAAAAAAAAAAAAGGCAGGCTTTATCAATTTATGTCGCAAAAAGACCAATCACGATCTGTTTAACCTTAAACAAAAAATGAGAATTAGATCCCAGTCCAGGATAGTTTCCTTTACCATGGTCATAATGATGTAGTGCACTTTAAAAGGAAATGAAACAAGACATTGAGAGATAAAAATAAAGTATGGCTGTGAATTAACTCTTTAATAAGGATTCAGCATGGTGTTACATTGCCAATAGATCCATATCTTTGACTGTTGATTTGTTCATGTATGTGTTTGCCTGTAAATAATATTTCGTTCCTTTGTTTATAAGGCACACTAAATAGCGTTGACTGTGCTGATGCACCATTAATTAACCAAAAACGCAGAGCACAGACACAGTTATCTTTCTTCTCCTGTTTGCTTCGTAATATCTATCTATCTATCTATCTATCTATCTATCTATCTATCTATCTATCTATCTATCTATCTATCTATCTATCTATTCTTGTTTGTTTGTTTTCAGATCATCCTCTTTTTATCTTTCCTTTCTCTGGCTATCTTTACCAACCAATCTGTCCGTCATCTCTCGCTCCCTCCTCCCCCCCCCCTCCCCCGCTAAATCTCTCTTTTTTCCCTCCCTATCCATCTCTACCCATATAATCTCATCGGATTTTATCTTAATTTTTATTTATTTAAAACTCTACCAGGATACAAATGAACAAGCAACACCAGGAAGACTAGCACACTACATCTACATGTCATTATGTGCTATTCTCGACATGGGAAAGACCGAATCATGATTACCTAGCATTGTGACACTACACTGTGTAAACTCCTACATAGATTGTCAGGCCTCAATAACACAGCGACTCTGTGTCAACAAGGAAGAAATATCGCAGGCAAAGCTAAATCCTGTTCATGCTCTTAAAGGAGAGGACGAGGGGAAATCCGGCTGGGGATTTTTGTTTTCGGCGAAGGGGGTTGGGGGGGGGGGGGGGATGCACACTAATTGGAGCCATGGGTGCGTGACACTTGACAATACCGAAGCTAACTCATTGCATGTTAGATAAGCTTTTTTTTTTTTAAGTTCAGAAAACATTTTGGCTTGTTATTCTGTTATTCAAACCGATTCAATCCCGACTTGGTAGCCTGGCCAAATTTCGTGACTGTCCTTTGCGCATCCGGCTAGAGAAATCAAATGGTCCTAAATCTAGATATTTAGCCCATCTTTGTTACTCTGTCTCCCCTTCACTCCTCTCTGTTTCCCCTTCTCTCTCTCTCTCTCTCTGGCTGTCTCTTTTTCTCCCGGCTTGTTTATGGCAGAATTAAACTTTCACTCAAAGGCCTTAGTTACCATTGATCAGTGTGTCAGCAGCAGTTTTAGTCATCGCTGATGTTGAAGGCGACTCCTATTTGTAGTACATTGTGCAGTAATCCATATACATTTACAAGAATTATATTTTTATTGTATATGTTGTTCTGTATAACAGTATTTTATATTAGGTCTATGAAATGAAAGGAATGTGTGAACATTTGTTGTTGAGATGTACAAGTAAATCAAAGTACAATAGACTTTATGTGGCTGTTCCTTCTGTTACATTCACGTTCTCTTCAACAATGATAGATACTCAAACAAATAACATGATTAAAAATAAGTTACAATACACTGTCATAATCTAATCCCTATAACAGATTCTGAGAAACCAAGACAGATAAGAAAAGTGAAAAAAGAAAAGCTATACAACATTGTTACTTTACTAAACTTGTGTAATGCAATACCAACGCATTTACTTTGAGCTTGAGAGCTCTATAATTTTCGTCTCAGAAGCCTTGTTAGACATAGCAATATTTGCTATTCTAATTTCATCTGTTTCTGGCACATTTTGAAGCCTGATTGATAACATTAAATAACTTTCACCACCTATCCTCTACCTTCCATAACCATCGAGATAACCTCCACTAGGAGGTTGAAAGACGTGTGTAGAACGTAACCTAACATTGCCCTGTGATTTTTCTTTTATACTTCCTTCTTCTCTATTATCATTAACCCTTCAATTCTCTCTCCCCCTCTCTTTCTCGCTATGTATGAGAATGTCTGTTTCTCAATCATTCAGTCCAATATTACCTCACTCACAGTCACTCACCAGACACAAAGATTACTCACTCACTCACTCACTCACTCACTCACTCACTCACTCACTCACTCACTCACTCACTCACTCACTCACTCACTTACTCAATCAATCACTCACTCACTCACTCATTCACTCACTCACGCAATTTTTCAGTCCATTATTCACACACGTATTATACTCTCGAAGACGGAATAACTTATGAGGAGTAGAGTGAACAAGGTTAACTCCTGTATCCCAAGCACATCGAAGATTTCACACGGTAGATAAGCACTGACGTTTTGTATCGAGGTACAGTTACTGCTCTTACAACACAGATAGGGATGTCACATGGTTTGATGGAGAGGAAAAATACCCCTCTCACTCCTCCCCCCCCCACCTCCCTATCGCCCCCTTATCCAGCACACCTACCATCTAACAAGATGACATCACGAAAACCCACAACATGAACTCTTGGACGTTTGTTGGACGAGAGTTGAGCAAACAAAACCCTTCGATTGATTATTTGCCAAATACACTGAGTCTGATCATTTAATGATTTTGAATACTGCCGACAAACAGGAAGTATAAACTTCCTGGAACTATTTTGCACTTCGTCAGAATTTTGTTTGACTTATGAAGAAAAAGCATTTAAAAAAAAAAAACAAATCTGAATCAACCCAGCACAAGTGCCTGTCTTTATGAGCTTTAGCAAAGAATGTTAGAAAGATAATTTGATACCTTTTAAATTTTGTTATAAAAATGGAATCATGAGAATTCAAGGAAAACTAACAGCAGCAACAAGTACAATAACATAGTAAAGTAGTTCTTATTTGTTTCATTGCTTTTTTTTTTTATTTTGGATGCGACAAACATAGTAAACTAAGTCCTAATAATATGACGTGCTTTGCATGAAAAAAAAAATGACACTCCATTAAACAAAGATCTCCCGACTGGACTTCGATTTATAATAATAATAATAAAGGGCATTTATATAGCGCCTCACCCCTGGAGGGCTCGAAGCGCTTTACAGCAGAACCAAGTTCAACAATTTACACATATTGTGGAAAACAACAAATCTAAAGTAAGTCCCTTGTCCATCAGCAATTATTGGAATTTATGGGTGAGGTATTTCGACAAAAGTTCTACCTTCCAACAAAGCCTCCTGCTGATCTCTGCTTCGAGCGGATTCAGTTTCACTAATGACAATTTAGCAGGACATGAAATGCCTATCCTATTTCAGAAGAGCCTATACATATCATTTCATTGATTTGTATAAATTCATCGATGACAGTACAAGCTGCCAAAATACAACGGCATAGTTTTTTGATGTATACCTCAAATGGAGTCGTAGATAATCCCAGTTATATATTTCAACACGAATAGGTTTCTTGAATTGGACAAATATTCTGTAGTTAACTACAAGAAGCTTTTAAAAATCCACTTTGCTGAACGAGTATATGGGATAGCATATGGGATAACGAAATTTTGTTTATCAATCGATCCCGAAAAGTCGCTTTCTTTTTGTGATCGGAGTTTTTCTCATGTTTGCAGCATTCAGATATTCTTTTCCAAGTACAAGTTACTGTCATTTTGTGCTCTGAGATCTGTTTGCACCAAACCCCTAGTATACATTTTGAAATAAGTTTTCATGAATGTAGTGCTTAATCCAACAATACCCAATAGTTGCTCTTTCGACTCTACAGGACACGCCTGTTTTCAGGGTATTATCGAAACTTCATTTCACTTTTTTATCCTCTTGGGATTTTGAGAGAGCCTAAGAGTGTGGATAAAAAGTAAAAATATTGAACAATGTCGAAGAGACTAGAGATTTAGTAGAACAGGAAAGAGACGTAAATTGAAACTGGACGTAAAATTAGTGGTTTTTTTTTTTATGGGACATGCTCTTGAAAAAATAACTTCAATTTGATACAAATTTATCTGGTTATTATTTCATTACTCCTATCACAAATCAGGCCTGTTGAATATATCGGCCTAATCTGTGGGTTCTGTTGCTGCAGAATTTTATAAAAACGAATTGTAAAAACCCAGATCAGATTCTTATCTTATCCTCCCCCTCCCCCTACTCCCTTTCTCCCTCCTATGTCACTTCCTTCCCCATTGCTTTGACCACCGCTATCTCTTCTATTTTTTCTTTCTGTCACTCTCACTTAAACTTCATCTCTGTTAATATCTCTCTCATACTCTGTCCAATCCCCCCCCCCCCCCCTGTTTTTTTTCTTTCCCTCTTTTTCTTTTATTTCTAGTTTGCTCTATTGGTCTGCCAATCTTTCAATGACAAAACAAAGGAAAGCGGATATCATGTAAGTACACATTACTTGCAAGGCAGCATAATATGTTCTTCACCACCTCCTTTCTCCCCTCTCTTCTGTTACCCCCGTCTATCCTCTCCCTCCATTGTAATTTCTCCCCTCCCCCCCCCCCCCCTTCCCCTATACTAGGCGAGACCACTGTACTGGTGGTGACAACACACCTGAGTGTTTGTGATTTACTGTAATGTGGTTGGAGTGTTTCCAAGGACGCCATAACATACTGATAAAGAAACAGCACAAAGGTCTAACTGTCGGGTTTCTTTAAGTCTCCTCTCACTCCACCTTCGTCCCCACCCGAACCCCTTTTGCATAATCTCTCCCCACAGATACATAATGTAACAGTAGACTTTTAGTTAACCCTCTGCCAGTCGGGGGGTGTCTTAATTAAATTACTGTTAAGACTCATTCACTGAGCCTGACTGGACACAACAATTAAACATTTGCATCAAAATTTAATCATAAAAGCTCTGGATGAAATTACCGCACTGCAGTGCTAATATTTCTATAATAATTTATATTCATGTTAAAAAATTGACAAATTGCGCCTAGAAGGTCTCATAACAACGAATCCCTTGACATGATATTGTCTGTAATTTGGACAGTCACTGAAATGCACAATATACATAAGCAAAGGTTTGTTGACCAATCCTTTGACACTTTTCGGGTCAAAAATCTTGCCTGTAAATTTTTCATGGTTATCTAACCGCTGAATTTCTACAACACAAGCAATCTTGTCTTACAAATTTCGGAGATGATAATAGACATAGAGCGGAGCGTCCTTAATAACGAAAATCTCCAATCGGTCTAGATAGTCTTGAAGTGCAGATTACAGAAATCCACTACTACGTGAGGAGAACATTATCTAGGTGCTTGTTTCAGTTCCGATGTTGTAGGGTTAAAAGGGTTTTGGGTTTTCTTTTTTTCCTTTGTTTTTTTCTACCCCCCCCCCCCCCCCCCAATCCCCTTCCCTTTTTCCTCGTTATTGTTTTAATAGTTCCAAAGGTGAGACCATGCCATATCTCGCTCTCGGTTCAGTTCTAGAGGCTCTAAGGTTTGACGGTGCTGGTGGATGATGTGCTTGCATGTTAGAGGACTAGGAACAGCTTTCGAGAAAGAAGTGGTGAGTTTAAGTAACAATGTTTTAAAAAATGTTTAATGATAAGATAGAAATGTACTCATTGTAATGAAATATCTACCTGTAAAATGATAAAGAATGTGAATAACCCTGTTTGATTAGTATTACTCTTGAATCATTTTTCTGTTTTCTTTTTGTTTTCTTCCTTTTTTTCTTTCTTTCTTTCTATTTTTTGTTTTTGTTTTGTCTGTCTAAATCAAGATTGTCACCTGCTTATTTTTGCAATATCCCAGATATTTCTATTGATGCAAAATTCCAACACTGGTGAATAATGGGACACCATAATTCAGTTTATCCTCACTATGACACTTGATTTTGTATTCCATTTCCAGAAACAAAACTAATGTATGCATTACATAAGGGTCAGTCTATAAGAAGACATATTTTCCAGAGATTAAGTTTCCTGAAGCTTGTTTGTGTCTTTTTCTGCTGGTTTTACACCTTTGAAATACGCTCGCGGGGGCCCGGGGTTTATAAGTAGGTTCTCTGCTCCCACCTGCAGGCGGTATGAGCCCGCCATCGGTGGGGTGTCTCCCATGGAGTGCCATCCTCGACATTCCAGGGGAAAGATCTCTTCTTTCTCTCTCTCCTTGCTCCTGTCTTCTGCCCCGCTTTCTTTCCTCTCTTCTTTTTGACGTGTAAACGTATCTAACTGTGTCTGACACAAGATAGCCGTAATAGTGCTGATGTGTCTTTAAACCCCAACACAACAACAACAATAACAACACACAACAGCTTTGAAATGAAAAAAAAAACATGGAGAAAAAAAATTGAACCCAGGGGAAAAAATCGTTTTTGTTTTATATGATTTTATTGCCAAATAATGATTAGAAACGGGTGTACATATATCTGTATAGATGTACATACATTATATTATATATTATCTTGTTTTTAAACACTATAGGCTCAGTAATTTTCCTTGAATGTTTCATCCGTCTTGTTGGCTCCCGTTGTATAATTAATTTCTTTTTTGTAGTCTTTCCTTCTCAACTGTTGTGATTATTGTCTTCTCGTCACGAAACTGGCTCTTAAGTCATACACCTTTCTTTTTTACTTATCATCACCCATTCATCCTCTTTATCCCGTGGTGACCACAGGATCTCGACAAAACTCGTCCAGTTGATTCGATTTATGCCATCATCTTCGGTAGAGCTCACGATCTTGTCGGGCTGCTTTCATTTCCTCTGCAGTCCTTAGACTCCTATGACTAGTCAACTGATCTATGTGCAACATAGCTTGCGAAAAATAAGTGTCAGTGTGAAGCTCGATGTCTCTTCATGCTAGGGCCATCAATTCAGGTCTTCATAACCATGGTATGAATTTTTATTTCCTTGCTTTGTATTAGACAATGGAATCAGAAGTAGTAGGAATAATAATTTTGTGACGTTTTTGTACTCCTTGAATAATGTAAGATATATTTCTCAGTGCATCCGGAAGTATTCACATCCAATGCCTCACTTGCTGCCACTTAATATTGATCTCTGATAATGATTTCAGGTATTTTGTTGTTTTCCAGTATACAACGTTCAATCTCAAAAATGATTCATATTGCCTATGCTGAAGATCCTGTGCCGATTGTTCGTGTGCATATTCTGTACTGTATAGGAGGCGACCTTTTATTCTTTCCTATGTAATAGATGTGTCTGTAGCACCAACATACGCACTTCTTCCTTCACATTGCGGTACAGGGTTATCATACACACAAGGTTAGGACAACAACTTCAGCAGTGAATTCTCGTCATCATCATAACGTCCTGTAATCAGGTGCGTCATGGTATTGACCGCTTCTATGGTTGCTCCCAATTTTTTTTATGTCATTGTAAAATTGCACCTTAATATCTGTCCCCAAACATTCACGTTTATCTTCCCTTGTCTTTCACTAATTTCCCTTTTCCTAAAACGTTAATCTTAAACAGATTGTGTATCTGTTCCAATGATGTTTATCTTTATTTCAGTTTTTATGCATTTCCCAACCTGTTAACGTTTGAGTACATATCAAAATGAATATTTTGAATATTTTCTCTGTCAGAGTCACCAAGTGTCCGTGGCAATCCATCTTCTGTTTTTCCATCTAATTTTCCTCTTATATAATAGTTTCTTTTCAAATGATTTTTTTTTTCTCAGCTCATGTCTTGTTGTTTAGCATGGTGATGATGGTCTGACATATAATATGAGAACTGAAGCTTATCTTTTCTATTCATCGTTACTCTTTCTCCGTTCCATTTACTGTTCAGAGAAAGAACACATGCCTTCTGACATGGGAATAACCTATGTGGTTGCAGTTCTCGTCGTGGTCAGTGAGGCCAGCAACAGTGGAACTATCTTTGCTATCAACGCATGTGCCAGGAGCATCTTTTGGTCCCGTTATATCAATATTACATTTGATATCATTGAATTCCAGTCGTAAGTATAACAACAAAACTCCTCTGTTCCAAAAATAAATTCCAAATTCTTTATCTTCCCCTCTTTTTTCCCTCTCTCTCCATTATTCTCGCTTTTCTTTGATTCTTTAAGACAACTGAAAGGAATCAATGCGCCGACATTACAAACCTTGTATTTAACTATTGATGGCGTCTGTCTGTAATGACCGAGCTATGAACATAATCTACACATATACTCACACATACTCACCCACAACACACAAAAAGGGGGAGAGAAATGAAGAAAGAGAATGGCAGAAAGAGAGGGGGCACAGCGGGAAACGAAATCACTCAAGAAGAAAAAGTAATAACGCCATCGTCTCCAATTTAATTAAAATCACGTAAATTTGACCACTAATATATCCACCGCAAGATGTCAATTCTTGACATTTAGCTATCAAAATTTTACCATGCAGAGAAAACATGCAAAGAGACTTAGGCGAAAGAAAAGATATTGATGCTAAAAGATAGTGAGAATTATGTATCCAAACAGACAGAAGTGATAGCTGTGAGGTTTTCCTACCTCTGGTAGTATAATCATCTGATCATGTCCAAAAACAAATAAAAGTCAAAAGAATACTTTTGTCATCGCTCATGCATATTCTGCAACTATCACAACGAGATAGAATAAAAAAAAAAAAAAATCAAGTCACACAACATGCACACCTGTTATTTATATATATATAACAAATAGAACAAATAGAGTAAATTAAGTTACCAGTAATAATTTGATCCAATAATATTTCCACTTCGACTAATACAAAACAATTCATTTCGGACTCCATGTATGTGTAACAAAATAAAGAAAGAAAGAAAGAAAGAAAGAATAAAAAAGAGGAAGAGGTAAAGGTACACCACTCTTGGCAGTATGCAACAAAGAAAACAGTATGTTGGCAACAATTACTAAGAAATATGCATTTTAGTCATGTATTTCATCAAAATTTTATTCATCCTTTATTGTCATGCATATGGAAGCACAGAAACTCAACGTTAGAGTTGTGCAGCATTTTTTTTTCGTTTGTTCTTTCAGGTATTACGATTGTGTATGTAGCACCAACATAATCACTTGTTCCTTCACACTGCAGCAGAGAGGATATCATACATACAAGGTTACCGAGTCCAGCTTTTATCCTGTCGTCACAGCGCACCAGACAGTCGAATATTCAAATATCTTCATTTGTTATGCAATTGAATCATATTTGATGACCATGGTGTGTACAAGGCTGCCCGTGCATGGTATTCGAAATTTTAACTCTCACGGATCATTCCATTTCACCTGCTGTTCTTCTGTGTTATGGCAGGAAGATGTTTGGTTGTACAACAGCATTTACAGCGCATCACATGTGAAGGACGGGACCTGTCAATTGGAAGTACTGACAACGAAGATATCGTTTGATAAAACCACAATCATACTCAGAAGTTCCACGACTGCACCAGACAATGATACAACGTCTGTAAGCTATAATAGTGTTACAGGTATGTCCTTCAGCTCAGGAAATTTTCCTCATGACTTGATATCAGATCACTTTAATGTTACAGAAACCGCCACCGCCTCAACGAATTCGGCCAATGATGAAGACGTTCCACTTATCGTCGGAGTTACATTTGCTGCCGTTTTTGTCATCGTGCTGGTCATTGTTGTTATCTTTCTACTTGGCCGAAAGGAAAATTACCTTGCAAAATGTCCAAGAAGCACAACTATTCAAAGGAAAGCAAAGTGTCCTTTCATGCAAACAACGAATTCTCGGAGAGTAGAGCCTCTCAAGATATTTACAGTGTTATCAATGATGACGAACGTAAATCGGGACAAGTCGAGGAGGACAAGATAAACATATCATGTAACATCGCCAAGGCTTCACCTCCGAATTACCAGTCACAGCCTGTCCATGATGTCAGCTATGATTTGGCGAACGTGCACAAAAACCAGATATCTCAATATCCTGCCAATTTTGAAGACAATTTGTCAGCGACTTATTCCCTTGCACAGAATGAAATGCCCACTTCTACACTCAGTTCAAATTCATATGAAATCTTTTCTAGATCGAGACAAGCAAATTCACCAACACTGCAAAGAAATCCAATCAAAAACATTCATGACTGGGAATTTTTAAATGAGAATACTACGGTTGAAATTATGAATGACTCTATTGGTTTTTGTTGTTATGGGGCACAAGCGGACGAGGCCATTTCTTCCCAAAACAAGGATTCCACAATTTACTCGCTAGCTGACTCGACAGATGGAAAAACAAAAACGGACGATACTGCTCTTCCTCAAAGCAATGGCCCAGCTTTCTATGCTCTAGCTGGATCTACTCAGGACAAAAGATCAGCTGTTTACTCGCTCGCCGGCTCGACAGATGGCAAGGCAAAAACTGACAATATTCCCATTTCCCAGGGCAGTGTCTCAGCTTTCTACTCCTTAGCTGGATCCGGTGTGGGCAAAGAGGAATCCGCGCTTTGCCCACCAGCTGACCCGACAGATGCTGAGGCAAAACCTGAGGATACCTCACTCTCCATTAGCAATGGATTGGTTGTCTACGCCCAAGTTAAGAAAGCTCACTACTCTCTAGCTCAGTCTGTCCCAGATCACATGGACGCTGGACAGAGAAATCAAAGTCTGCAGGACAACGGTGGCCATTATCAGCAACCTAAAAATCAAGCAGTGCCTGGAACTGAAGCCAAACAAATATACTCTACACATCAATTACCCAACAAAGAAGGCCCCTATTCTGTTCCGAAAGCTGTTGTACAAAACTTCTACGCAGTAGGAGATTTAGATCGAGAATCTCTGCTCATCTACGGCAGGGCCAAATTTCAGAATGATTACGAGAAATATTCAGTGCCATTCAAAACATCAGATGAGTTCTCTATCAACACGACCAATACGCAATTACAAGAAGAGCTAGAAGTTAATGACGAGAAGTCGGACTCTGGCTATCAGAATGTGAGGTGAACATTACGGAATGTCGGAGAAATGAACGGAGATCTGGTGTATTATATTGTGTGCCTTTAACGGTTGACAACACTGAATCAGAGATTAAAATGGTGCTTTACAGGACTTATGCCAGTCGTATCTGACATCTGTCTTCTCTAACACCAAATAGTACAATACATATGTGAATGAATAAGTATTTTTGTACAAAATAGTTACGATTCAACAAGGTCCCTTCTCCATGCCCTACAGCTCTTGGAATTCTGTAAGGCTCAAAGACCTAAATGGTATTTATCGGATTTGAGTCCTTGCAGTAACAAAACTAGATCAGACACTTCTCTATTTTTGTACAGACAATGGACTTTCAACTGCTATAGATAGCTGAATACACTCTCTATATAGGATCTTATTTTTCATCGACTGTATTTTCGTTGTTCAAAACTTAGCTGTGACTGAACACGTGTTGTATGTGATCCATTGTTATAATGGATGAAGGTGAGCATGGTTTGGCATATAATAACTCTGTCTCCTATCACCCATTTGACAAGTTAGAGACAATTTTAAGAATTATAGATATTATTTAAAAAATCACTATTATGCGTTTATTTTTCATCAACTGGTGGTATTTTGGACAACAACAACAACAACAACAACAACAACAACAACAACAACAACAACAACAACAACAACAGCAACAACAACAACAACAACAACAACAAAGATTAGTCCACACATCTGAAAAAAAAAAGAACATAGGCACCTGAAACAAAACAGCTGCTACGATTTACCGTATGTTTAACAGATAATGTCATTGAGAACGAGCAGGTTACCCCCCCTCCCCCTTTTTTTTAATCCTATTAAAAAAAATGTGGTAGTTTTTTTTTTGTATTATCTATGCTTATTTAATTTAATTTGTGATTTCTCTCCGCACCAACCTTTTCATAGCCATATCGCCCAGCATGATTACCCATTTTTCTTTCCGCTTTAGGAGTACTTAAGTGGACGATATTGCGCTGACTGAAAACTATTGCCTCAGACACAGAGAACGTCTGACTAAGTGCGTTTACTTTACCCATTGCTTTAGAAAACTACGGGTGAGAGTTGTTAAATTGGCTATGAATATGAGAGTAATAGTTTTGTTCTTTCATACAAGAGAGATTTTTGACCAAATTTTCCCGATACGTATCAAGTGAATCAACAGAATTGTTAAAGGAAAAATCATGACTTCATCGATCCGCTATTACGGGAGAACTGTATATTGAAGCTCATCATAATTCGTGAAGACTTGATTCACCCACTTTATAGTCAGCCCAGATATCCTGAAAGAACTAGGCATTTCTTGCCTGTTGATCTAATTGTGAGCGTTACAGATTTTCACTGATGCCAATAGTAATACGCTTATCAAGCTGGGTCAATGTTCCTTGAGTCTGCCTGATGCTATTATCGATATTTTTGTCCGCATTGGAAATGTGAGTGTATTTTATTATTATATGGTGTGTCTCATCAACCGTGAAAGGAATTTTCTTATGAGGGTAGATAAAGTTTATCTTATCATATCTTTTGAAGCTAAATAGGTGTGTACAGAAATGCAATAACTATTAATGCAATGCTTTGTGGTGATTTCTTTACATCAAGTGATTCCTTGTATGGCCATAGCTGATAACGATGTTGGGCAGAGTTACAACAGGGACCTGGCGGTAGTAAGTATTGATGACTGTCTTTGAGTAAACATGATATAGGAGAACCTGTGAGCTCACACAAATCTTCAACCTTTAGCATTATCTTGGTGCTTCAGTTAGACAAACCTGTGAACTTTCTGTTACTGTTTTTTAGCCTGATTGTAGGTGACACGGACTTACTTTTTCTTTCGTGAATATATTCTCTTTTTTCTTCTTGTAGTTGCTTTACTATTAATCTTTCATGATAATAAGTAGATAGATAAAAATTAAATAAAGAGTGAATAAATAAATAAATAAACAAATAATAGATAGATAAAGAGTGAATGAATAATAAATAAATAAATGAATAAATAGATAAAGAAAGAAACAAACAAATAAATAAATTATAAAAAATCAGTGAATAAATAAGTACATATACATAAGAAGTAAATAATGAATAAATGAGTAGGAAAATAAATGAATACGATGTTTCTTATTTTCACATCTTTTGTATGTGTGTGCGTGTGTGTGTGTGTGTGTGTGAGAAGGGAAGCAACAGACTGATGACCCTAAGCCATAAACAGCCGTTCTGATACAGTGAAACCAGCAGGCAGCTGAAAGGGACAGAAACGCTATCCAATACAATCGTCGACACATTTGACTTCCTGGTCAGCAATCATCAGATAATAAATACAGCTTGGACTCGACACACAAATGGCGATGTGCTAAAGTTTAGCTAAATATATATTCTTCTATCATAGGATTCTAGTTTCAGAATATTGTTTTGTACGGTTATTTGTCTCATTGTTTCCTCCCCCCCCCCCCCCCCCCCACCCACACCCTTCCTTTCTTTCCCCTGGAACAAAAAA
>JBCEWB010336480.1:6004-21623 GCA_039654565.1 Peronia peronii | reverse complement strand
AAATGTCGCCCGACGCAGTTCGAACTACAGTAAAAACTTCATTCCAACCTACACGGGTCGAAGTGTAGATGTGGATTGGCCTTAAGAGAGTTTTAGATTTCAAGGAAACAGTCATAATAAGTCTTTATTGCCATCTCAGAACGGATAAGTGAAAGCTGGGTACACTTAACTGTATGAATACTTTTGTTTGTATTTTGACTGTCATCGTATTTTAAGCAAAGCTTGTCTTAAAATTCTTATTTCGGCATTCATTTTTTCGAGATTAGATTATTGCAGTGCTCTGCTATCAAATCTAAGTAATGAGACTGTAAACAAATTGCAGAGTTTTCAAAACAAATCGCGCGTCTTACGAAAATCGAGTCGAGAGCACATTACCCCTATGTCGGTTGAACTACACTGGTTACCAGTAAAAGCCATAATTAAATACAAAATTGCCCTGCTGTGCTTTAAATGCTTAAACAAAACATCACCACAGTATCTCCAAGATTATATCCACCAGTACTTACTATCTCGGTCACTAAGATCATGTGATGAAGTGCTACTAAGTTTGCCACCTAATCCAAAGAAAAAAGTTGGAGAAACAGCATTCGCCAACTATGCCCCAATCGTTTGGAACTTTCTTCCAAACTCTTTGAGGGCCCTTAACTTAGTAGAAGAATTTAAGACTAGCCTCAAAACATATTTGTTTAAAATTCACCTGAAATCATAGTTTGTGTGTGTTTGTTATATGTTTACGTTAGTGCAAATTGATGTGTTTCTGGATATGGACATGTGTGTGCGCATGCGTAATGGCACTGTATTTGTAAAGTGCCTTTGTCTACATTTTACTGGATTTATTTTACTTTTCTGTAAAGCGCCTAGAGCCATATATTGGGATTGGAGGCTATATAAATGCAATCCATTATTATTATTATTATTATTATTATTATTTACTTTATGCTAAGAAAGACTAATCAGTTGAGCTTGGAAATAAGAGAAAATGCATCCCACTTAAAAAAAAATATTATATGACAGTCTTTTCCATCTGTAATTATTGATTTTTATTCTGCTTCAGGTATCACCACTCTAAGAAAACGACTCATAAATGTCCCGATTTCTACTTTTCCTAGATGTAATTTTCACTTTCTATTATCATCCAGTTATATACTATTCTACCTTATCATCTACTGTCTTCGATTATTAAATGCGTTGTCCCACACCATGACCATTTCATCGTCATAGAAAAAAATGATGCCATAAACATAAGGGTTATTTAAAGAATATTGTTCCTGAAATTGGTTTTCGCTGACGACATACAGCGTTTTCTGAAGTAATGGAACAATGAATATTATCTATGAAAGAAAAACAAATTGCAGCAGCAAAATCGAAATGATGCTAACAAAATACTGACAAAATACCTTGATAACTAACCACTATTGTAACGATATGTTATTAGAATTTCCTCATCGGCTGATGATCGCATTTTTTGGATGTCAGAGAATGAAGAAATATGTCCTTGATTTTTTGCATGTATTTTGGGTGGTCAGATAGCGTTAATGGGTCCATCAGGTAGCCTCTCAAAGAACTTTTTTTCAGGGATGTTTTTTTGTCTTTCCTCAATGCTGTTGAACATCGAGGGAGACGAAGTTGTCTCTCATAAGCCACACACCTGGCTCAGGTGTCTGACAGCTGGTATGTTGCCAGTGTTTCTTCAACTGCGACGAACCACTTATTCATTTCTTGTCTACTGTCCTTGAAGTCTGTCTGTCTCCTTCATGTCGAAAGGATGATTTTTTTCTCAACATGCCAAAATCACCATTCTATCATACCCTATAACATCATCAAATGTTCAGGGATGTCGAGTTTATTGTTTTAAAAATAAATCAAATGGATGAGTTTCTGCCCATGTTTTAAGACTGCTCATTGGGTCGAATAGCGATGCTCTGTTAAAAATGTTCAAAAATTTCGTTATTTCAACCCCCCCCCCCCCTTCCCCGCCCCTCTTTCCATTCTTCATCCTCAAATCATACGCAAGCATGTAAAACAAATTTAAAAGCTGCGTCATCATTCAATAAAATAGTGAGCACCTTACGTCTTTAGCATAATCTTGTTTCTAACAATGTGAGTTACGTCTATTGTCCGTTATGCCAGTTGACTCTCTTATGTGAGGCGAAAACCATAACTTCAAGAGTGGATCTACTTGGACTAGAATTCAATGTGTAGAAATGCAAAAGCATACACGTACTTCTAATTAGTGCAGGTTTAATGCATTTAATCTCCAATGAAATAAATTTTCATTTAAAATTTATAAAATTTATTTCATTTCCGTTAAAAGAAATTCGCATTTCCCCATCAATATCTTCACTGTTCTAGCAGTAATTACCAGTAATGTTCATGAATTGTAGGGAAAGGTAACTGAGTTCTATATTCACCTTCTCATGAGTGTATTCATTTTTCCTCTCAGATTGAATCAGTGAACCTGTTTCATGTGAAAGGCGATGTCTCCGATCTGCTGGCCTCGGTCACCCTCTTCTCACCTGCACAGGAAATACAACCTGCACCGAATGAAGTTGTCGTGACAGGATCAGTGAATGTAACTATTTTTATACCTTCTGTGTTTCCATTTCCTCGATGTTGTGTGTACTCGTATCTAAAAATGGCCGATTATAAATCGTGCGATAATCATAGTGAAATGATCCCTTCTGTTCCCAGTGCGTTAGTTGTAGGATCGTCGGTTTATTTTGTATTGACTGTGTAACATGTTGTCCTATGAACTGTTGATGCAGTATGGCGGATTATAGCTGTAATAGCAGAACTGTACAGGGCAAAAAATAAATAAATACATAAATAAATATGGTCACTCTCATGCATCTTAGTTGCTAACATGCGACATGTTTAACCACGGTGTTACCACCTGACTCCAGATATCGCGTAGCTAATCCTTTAGAACAGCCAATGATTAGAACAAATAAATTAAGAAATGACAAGTTTTTGTTTTAATTGGCTATAAGATAAACAGGAACTTGTAGAAATTGGTAAGATTTCAGAAATGATAATAAGATATATTGTTCTACCACATTGTCTTCGGGAAAAGAGTATCTATCTATGTATCTGTCTCTCTCTCTCTTTCTCTCTCTCTCTCTCTCTCTCTCTCTCTATCTATCTATCTATCTATTTATCTATCTGTCTGTCTGTCTGTCTGCCTGTCTGTCTGTCTGTCTATCTATCTATCTATCTATTTATCTCTATCTATCTATCTATGTATATATATCTCTCTCTCCTTTATATATATATAAAGGAACAAAACCTATATAAGTATTATGGATTCGAAAACTGCTGAATGTATCCATCTGAAATTTGGCACACAGAATTCTTGCATAAAGATCTGTGTTTCTACTTACATAAATCCGAAAAAAAAATCTTACTATATTTGAGGCTATTCTAAAAATGTGATTATAATTGAATATTAAACTGACGAGGGTGTTGATCCGAACGATAATAGAATGGCAGGGGCAGGTGAGGGGTAACGAGGTGAACTGCAGCCCGTGGCACAACGCTGAGCCTGATTTCTACTCAGTTCAGTCATCGGTTGAGAAACTCCGGTGGAAAAGAAAAAGAAAGCGATGTCTAATATTTTGAATGCACCCCCCCCCCCACCTCCCTCTTTCATTTGCAAAGTTAACAGTGTTTCACTTGACAGTGTTTAAAGTTTAAACTGTGATATTGTTCAATAGTAACCCTTTTGCTTCTTTCACGCCTTTTGTTTCGTTCTCTTTCCTCGGCGCTATTAATTTACCTTTACACACAACTTCTTTCATTATTAATCTCTGTAGCTGTTATTCTAAATATCTGTAATTTGTCATCCAACACAAATTTTTTGATTCAATTATATATAAACTGCAATTTAAAAAGAACCCCCCCCCCCAAAAAAAAAAAAAAAATAGAAGCAACTAATGAATAGGCATTGTTCTTTCCACTCTGCTTTCGTTGTCATTATCTTCTTTTTTTTTTTATTTTCCTCTTCGTTTGCCCTTAACTTTCAATATTTTCTGTAACAGTTTAACTATAAACTGTCAACTTTAGCCTCGATTTTATTATCTGTCTAGTTTTTGTTTGTTTGTTTGTTTGTTTGTTTTTCCATTTTCTACATTTATTTTTTTATTTACTTATCTATTTTTTTAAAATTTGGTCTCTTTCTAAATCTTTCCTTTCGCGATGCTGTCATCTTTTTTTTTTTTTTAAATCGACATAACTGTTATTTCTTCTCATTCTTTTGTATTTGCTATTTTTTTTTTTACTTTAGACCCTGCTCTTCTTGCTTAACATTATACACCCCCCACCTCCCCCCCCCCTTCATTCTTCTTCTATGAAATCACGTTTTAAAACATCTGAACTATCTTAGGGTCCCGAGGCATATCTGGAGATAAGCTGGGAACATCCAACTCGCAGTAATGGAGGCCAGTACACGTGTGATATGTTAGCTTTGGATTTGACAAGCACTCCCGTCTACTTCAGTCGCACGATCAACGTGACAGCTGTAGGTAGGTCTTGTGACAGCTGTGAATGGGGGAGTAACAGTTGTGGGTAGGTCATGTGACAGTTGTGGATAGGTCATGTGACAGTTGTGGGTAGGTCATGTGACAGTTGTGGGTAGGATAAGGTTAGACTTGGACATTATTTGCCCCACAAATTACTTGTCTACACCTAGAACTCGTGACACTTTGCCCTCGTCACTCGAGTAGTGCCCAGACATAAGCATGGGAATTTACATGACAACTACGGATAGATCATGGGAATACACCAGTGTAAAACTGAAGCAGAAGAATAACTGTAAATGGGGATGCCATTGCTCCCGTGCTGTAATAAACACCACAGCTATAGATCTTTGTGAAAATGTCCGGCACTCAGAGAGATACTTCTTGATCAAATAGTGTCTGAAGAGAATTTTTTGGCACTGTGATTTGCTGAGCAAACAATCTGGTTGACATGAACTAAACTTTTGGTAAAACCTAATGTGTTTGAGAGAAAGATTGACAGATCACCACTAACGGCTGATGTTGTCATCATATTCGGTCTGATCTTGCACAGCTCGGCCGTTGGTTGGAGTGCTTCAAAGAGAGAAAGAGAGAGAGAGAGAGAGAGAAAGAGAGAGTGTGTGTTTGTGTGTGAAAGAGAGAAGAAAACAAAGAAAAAGAAAATGAGAGTATGCAACTCAATATGTCACGTCTTTTACATCATGAATTGGCTCACAGTTTAATTCCAAAGGAAATTGGGACCACACACTTCCTTATAACTCTGATAAATGAAAAAAGGCTGATAATCAATATCACCTCCATCGTTCGACATCTTGTGCAGACTTTGAAGCCAAATGCGATTTTGGGGTCTATTTTGAACTATGTCTGCCAATAGCAAGACGGCTGGCACAGAAGCAGTACACAATACAAGCCTCGACATTTAAAAAAAAATGTCCAAACTAGTTTCAGATATGACTTTAACTAGGTACTCTGTTCAGGCCAAAAACTAAAGGCGTTGTCACGACACTCACTGGGGAAAGAGCTATCTACTTTTAGATTTGGAAAACCTCCCCGTCTGATTGCCGAAAATATCTTTTGAGATATGACAGGAATTCACCAACCAATGCCAAATAGAATATTTAACATTCTCACTTGAAATTCAAAGTAACACTGGAAAGTGGACATTGCAACTGTATGTTGTAAAGTATATGGAGAATCTTCAATGGACAGACAATTAAATTTTATAAATGTCAGAAATAAGTATGGGGTTATCGACCTGTGTACATTTTACTTTTTCTTCAATATCTGGCTTTTTTTTTCATCTGTAATTGCACAAGAGGGCGACAGAAAGATTGGAAATAGGTCACAGACTACCTATACTGGTGACCTACAAAGAGTCTCCAGAATAATACTGATGGAGATAGGGTTACATATTAAATTAGATCTCGAAAAAATTCGTTTTAACATGACGTTTTCAACAAGTTCATGACATTCGTGTGTTAGGCTATATTACAAACGCATCTTGACTTCAAATATCAAATCTGCGAAAAGTTCACTTATCGTTTTTTAATATTCTGTCTGAATGACATGTTTCACATAAGTTTTTTTTTCCATTTGCAAGGGCACAGGAGTATTGAAAATATCTTCAGAAATCTTCTCAATCATGTTGAAATATTTACTTCGACTTGTGCCTAAACAGTGGTCAGAACTGGTAAAAATTGCAAAATCTTGATAACGATCTGATGCTCTCTTTAAATATTACGGTTGGGTACGTTACGTTCTCTTTATGCCTTTCAGTCTCCTGCAGGTGGTTATCTCGGTATTGGTTGGTAAATAAAATCAAAGATGGTTTAGCGCAACTGTTTCGAACATCAAACATAGTCTCAGAATTTCTGATAAGTTTATGATCAAGAAATACTCCGGGGACTTTTTATTACCAACATAAGAGTCAAGGTGCAAAGTATACCCCACGACCCCGGTCACTTTGCCTGGGAGTGTGTACAGCTAATTTATGGCTGCAGCTGGTCTGATTGCATTCCTGAATGGATCTGATACCATCAGGTGGCAGTTCTCCAGGGAGCACTTGCTCAAACTAAATAAACCATCATGCTATCAACTACCATCCTCACTGACGGGATACATTCGGGCACTGGGTCTAGCGTATCCTGTAGTTTTAGGAATACATAAAGGGCAGGGTCGTAGGAGGGGTAAAAGAGGCGTTCCTAGGAAGCGTTGAAACATCACTACAGTAACAGATCATTTCAAACAGGAAAAGAAATTTATCAAAACTAGGATTAGTTTAAATAATCTAATTCACCAATTTGTCCTCCCAGGAGCAGTCTTATTGTCGCAAAACTGCGTTACTTAATGTTCAATCAGCAAGAAATAAGGTTGTCTATTAAATGATCTTATACAAGAAATTAATGCGATGTAATGTTCTTAACTGAAACTTGGTTTTCGACCACTGATGTTTATGTCGTCTACCGCCCAGCAGGAAAAATAAATTAACCTTTAGTACGTTTTTGCCGAATTTTCCGATCTGCTGTTGCTATACATCTCCAAATGCATTGTTCTTATTATACTTGGAGATTTTAATCCACCATTCAATTCCCAAAGTGGTCCAAATGTAAAATCCATGACAAATATCCTCCACAACTACAGTCTCCAGCAATGTATCAACGTGCCAACACACAAACTCAACAACATATTAGACTAGCTCGTCATCCCTGAGACAGAACATATCTTAGAATAAGATGTCACTGATAAATGTATTTCAGATCGCTTTCTTATCTCGTTTAGTCTTAACATCTATTATCAAAAAGGGCCCAAGCTTTTTGTCACATCAGTAAATATCAAGGAAATTGACATTAGTGCCATGGCAGCTGACATCCAGACATTATTACCAACCAACTCTAGCAAGTCAGACTACTGTCGACCAGTACAACACTGTCTTACAACAGCTGCTGGATACACATGCCCCACTGATAAGTCGCTCGGTGAGCTACCGTCCCTCAGCCACATGGCTCACACTAGAAATTAAACAAGCCAAATAACAGCGTCGGCGGGCAGAGAGACAATGGAAAAAAATGGAAATTAACAATACATCGCGAGCTATACTTCAGGGTGCATCAGAACGTGAAAGAACCTATCCTCATGGCCAAGACTTCTACTTCTTATTTTAGTACTAAGATTACAAATTGTACATCGTCAAAAGCTCTTTTTTCAGTATCGAATGAGCTGAGTGGTGTGCGTCAATCTAAACTCCCCCGAACTGTTCCAAAAAAGATCTACCTGACGCATTTGGAGAATTTTTTTTTTGTGATAAAATTCAAACAATTAGAAATGAACTGGATCGCACAGACTTGAGCCCTTCTTTTGATTCTTTCACAGGCATATCATTCAGCTCGTTTAGACCAATTACTGTCGAGTTTGTTAAGAACGTAATTATCACATCCCCACCAAAATCATGTTTCCTTGACCCCATTCCAACTTCACTCTTATTTTAGAACATTGATTTACTTGCTGGCCTCATAACCAACATCAACAACACATCGACTAGTGGCATTGTACCATCATATTTTAAAGAGGCCATCATTCGTCCACTGCTTTAAAAAATCAATCCAGACCCCAATGAATTCAAAAATTATCACCCAGTGTCAAATTTACCTTTTCTTTCTAAAATCCTAGAGAAAGTAGTTTCTCTCAACTTGAGAGAACATCTTATTTCTAACAAACTGACAGAAATTTTTCAGTCAGCACAGAGAGAAAGAGAATCAGAGCACAGAAACAGACTGGTGCGTGTCACTTATGATCTTCTCACTGTTGCCAGTCAAGGCATGATTTCCATCCTTTGTTTTGCATGACTTATCTGCAGCGTTTGATAACTCTAGATCATTCTATCCTAATTCAAAGATTAGGAGTTATTTATGGTCTATCTGGAACTGTATTGGCTTGGTTCACGTCCTATTTGACTGACAAATCACACGATTTTGTTACAGGGAATAGATATTTATTGCCATAAAATATGGTATACCCCAGGGATTTGTTTTAGGACCGATTTTGCTCAGCCTCTTGCATAGATTTTCACCGAATATAAAATGTACTATCACATGCACGCTGATGATATACAAATTTATAAATCTTCAGTCCCAGACCAGCTTAATAATGTTATTGGGGAATGTACAATCATACATCGTGTCCGTCAAGGGCTGGATGCAAATGAATAAATTAAAATTAAATGATGACAAACCCGAAATAATGGCATGGTAAAATTGAGGGGAAATTGAACTCTATGTCCCTGACGGCCATTTCAGCGGGTGACTCTGAAATCATTTTCTTTGACAAGGCTAGAAATCAAGGTGTTATTTTAGATAAGACATTATCTATGGAATATCAAATCGATCATTTGATTAGAACATGCTATGCTGAAGTGAGAAGAATAAGTCATCTAGCACCATATTTGAATAATACTGCTATGAAAACAGTTCTTTCCACCTTTATACTGTCGCGTTTCGATTATTGCAGCTCTCTTCTAACAGGCCTGCAGAATGATAAACTTGTTGAACTTAAAAGGGTACAGAACAATGCAGCCCGCTTAGTCTTTAGAACCTCGAGGTACCACCACAGCACTCCTTTACTCATTGGTTATCTATAAAAGGCAGGATTGAAAACAAGGCGGCAACTTTCTCTTTTTGCGTTCAGAAGTTTACCGCGCCAGCTCATTTAGCAAATTTATTATGCTCTTATGTACCGTCCAGAAATTTGAGATCTAAAGTTGCAAGCAACATGGATCCGCCTTCCCCACCTTTTTTGGGGTATCATCCTCACTTCCCTTTTTTAGCGAATGGTGATTTTAGTCTAAAGGAAATGCATTCTGTGCGCTACAGTGGGTTCACCTTTCATCGCTTTCGGATCACTCCTCCAAACCGCAAAAAAAAAAAAAAATGTGAGGGATCCCCAATTAAGATCTGCACTTTAATTTCTTTCGCCTTCATTCGCCTCGCTTGTTCCCACTGCATACATTCTAGTACTATAGTGTGTAGATCTAGTGTGTTGTCTGGCATCGTTTTCACGTTGTACGTTGACCGATTTAGAACTAAAATAGAAATTATGGACCAAGAACTGTTGATCACGGCTTTAGAAAAAAGACCAGCCCTTTGTGGCAAGACAGACAGGCACTACAGCAACAGGAAATATGTAACCGCTGAATGGAGAGAAAGTTGTAGAAGAAGTTGGATGTACTGGTAAGTAGTTTTATTGATTTTTCATCTCTCTCTCTCTCTCTCTCTCTCTCTCTCTCTCTCTCTCATGTTCCTTCCTTCTCTGTTTTCTCTATATCTTTATTATCTCCACTCTATTTGCTCTGTCACTCTTTCTTTGTCTCTCTCTCTCTTTCGCTCTCTCTCTCTCTCTCTCTCTTTCTTGTTTCATGATTATTTTTATTTCAACAATAGAATATTATAAACTTATCTAGCAGGTTTTTACTATAAAGGCAAACTTTTAAAAAATATTAGCTGGAATAGTTCTTTCTCACAGCCCACAACATTTTACCTGTTCGTCTATCTATATGTAATTATGTCTCAATTTTGTGAATTGATCTTATACCTATTGTAAAAAAAAGACACCATTCTGTTGTGAAACACATTCTCCGCTGCCATGGTAAAGAACCATTGTCTGAAGTGAAATAGTATATAACTTTTTTCGGATTCGAACAGCGTTTTTTGTAGCCCTGTTACTGGATGTCTTGAAACCTACCATGGCTAGTCCTGGGTGTATTTCAAGGAGCCTTGACATTTTCCAGAATGGTAGACCTTTCTGGTTCTTGAATCATTATGAAATTATGGAGAATCATGATGGCCTTCACAATGTCTGTGGCAGATTCGGGCTGCTCCACATTTGGGCAAGTTTCCCAAATGAACATTCAACTGAGTTTCTTGCACTAGATAACACCTGTAGTCGAATATTTCCTTTTCGAGCGTTAGCTCGCGATGCCAAAAGGGCCTCATGATGTTCTCTCTTAGTGGAAAAGCATTGTCAGTCACAAAAACGAATGGGACTTTGGTGTCTGTCTCCGGTATGACGGTTTCCTCTGGTGACTCTAACTTTCCAGAGTCCGGACGTCTTCCGAATTTAGAACGAGTAAAAGCCCCGCCGTCACTGTTGCCACCACAAGATCATGCATCGATAGTGACAAATTTTCCAGATGCGTCAGTAACAGCCAATGGGACAATATAAAAAAAAACCTTGTAATTATGAAACTTTGAACCAGATTTGTTTGGTTTCTTTATTCGTATGTACTTGGCGTCAATGGCGCCTAAGCACAAGGGGAAGTTGAATTTTGTGTAGAAATCATTTGCTACCTTCAGCCACAATGCTTTGTCTAGCGTTGGCATGACTTCTTGTTTCAATATTTTCCAAATGGCTAGGAATGTTTCCTTTGTAATTCCTCTAGCTGTTGATACCCCAGCTCTGAAGTGAAAAGATAATAATATATGACTCTCTCTCGAGGCAAGGTACCTGGAGAAAAGAAATAAGAAAACTCTTTTAGATCACCAAAGTTTATGGCTTTAATGTTAGCAATAATGACTTGATAACTACATTTCTAAATCAAAACTCAGTACATCTAACGCTTCGATATGGATACAAACTTTGTGTGATGGAGGTTTGTTATGTATCTCCTCGTGTAATTATTTTCTCATTTTTGTTCTATCTGTTCCTATTCCCGCCTCCCGATTTTTCCACTACCATAGAAAATGATGCTCGCAAACGCTGGACAAAACTGCGTGATTGTTTCAGAAAAATTCATGGAGAATTGATTTCCCAAAAGCTGTGGTATTTGTGTCACAAAATGCTGTTTGTTTTGCCACACTTTGTCGACAAGAAAACCCAAAGTAATTCATCCTCATGGGAACTTGAGGAGGCATCACAAGTGAGATCTTCATCAAACGCTTTCTCAACTGTAAACAGCCCAACCCAAACTTTGCATGTCAGCACACCTACATCAGTAGATGCAGGTAGCCAAGAGGAATGACATGCACAAAGTTACACCAACCCCAAAACCTCAAAACCAACGTAGTTCTCGTCGCCCAAGATATCCTCACGAGGGGCAGGCAGTGCATTTGGATGCTGAGATGATCCAAGCCATCAAAGGCTTATCACAAAATCAAGACGACGTGAAGAAGAGGACTCACTTTTTTTTTTTTCAAAAGCCTCGCCACCAAGATGAAGCTCGTGAATCCTGTTGATAAGATAGAGTGCCAATATGAAATCCGCGGGCTAGTGATGAGATATGTCAGAAACAGTACAGCCTAATCTTCTTCCCCTCAATCACCTCCAGACAGGTTGGTTAGCCCATAACCGGGAACTAGCTCTCATTACACAACGAGCCAAGGATCAGCTGGTTGTAGTCCACCAGACTATCTCGCCAGTTATTCCCAGTACCATCAGTATTATTTTATATTAAGGCTGTTCTAATGAGTATTTGAATTGCGTTGTTTGTTTATTTCTTTGAAAATAAAAACCAAGAACATTGTGTTAAACCTTTTGCGTTTATGTGAAATGCAGTGTATTTTGTTAGTTAATAAATCTCAATTAAAAAAAAAAAATTAACAAACACTCCCTACTTTGTCTTCTTTTTCTTCTTTGATGATGTCAATGATGGTGATGATAACGATGACGGCGATGGTGATGATGATGATTCTGATGATCCCCAATGAATTAATTTGACTCGAGAATTTGGCATTTACTTTTTATATCAAGATCAAGTTGTTTGTATATGTTATTTGCTTTCCTTGAATTGTTTAGTTAGTTGCCGGTGAGACAGTTTTATTATATTTTATAAAATGATGATATTGATGATGATGATGATGATGATGGTGGTGGTGGTGGTGGTGGGGGTTATGATGATGGTGGCGTCCTTATTAAAATGCTTTGCCGGCGTGGTTGTCTCGTTGGCAGAGCGCTCGATTTCGAAATTAAAGGTATCGGGTTCGATCCCAGGATGTAAAACCAAAACTCAGACTCAAACTCAAAAATATATTCACGCATTCAATGTCAAAAGCGTTCCTTTGTTTTCACCAGGTAAATATGTACCAAAGCATCATAGTTTAGCGTGGATGAGAGCTATATATATGAATACAATCTTACATTTTATGACATTTTACATAATGATGATGTTGGTGATGATAATGACATTGATGATGAGAATTGATGGATGTGGTGATGATTGATGGTGGTGGCTAACAACAAAATCAAACACAAAGAACTAACCTTAGTGTGATGACCAGGCGCTCTTTAGGTGACAACAGTTTCCGAAAATGTGTTGTTTCTTTTTGGATGTAAGGTCCAGCCTTATCAAGGAGAAGCTGGTAGCAGGTTTCATGCTCAGATAAGATAAACATTTTTCTTCATCGCTAAGGACACCATCCATTAAATGATGATATTGGCCAATTGTTTCTCGACGTTCATTGATATGAACCCAATATAGACGTGAATTTTGAGGTTTTCTTTTTAACCAGTACAACATCAACTTCACAGCTTCCGTCTTCAGATCTGAACAAAAAAAGGAGTGTAGTAGGAAGGTGAATTCACCTTGTCGCTTCATGTCCCTTCCCATTCGCCTCCCTTTCCTCACATTTTTCTGAGTGGGTGAAAGCCAATCCACTGTGTCTGTACGTTATGAGTCTTAACCACCTTTCTATTCTTCGTTCCCACATGAATAAAAATATGGAGATAGACCAATTTTCTATGCAGGGCCTTTAATCTGGAATACATTGCCTGCGTGCATTCGCAACTGTTCAAGCATAGAATCATTAAAACGACAGTTAAAAACTCACTTGTTCAACAAGCATCTGTCTGAGTAGTGCTTTCTAGCTTTTCCCGGGAGATGGTTGTCAGTCATGTTCACAAACATACGTATGTGTTTGAGTTGTATTACATGGTTATATATGTGAGCATGTCTCGAATCATGTCTGTATACCATATCATTACGTACGTAGGTTGTTGCTCCTATTTGTTTTGAGATATATTTCGTGTGTGGCTGTAAAAAAAAAACATTTTGGTTCTGTAAAGCGCTTCAAGTCCTCAGGGATGAGGTGCTATATAAATGCCCTTTACTATTATTATTATTATTATTAATTCTACACGTACATTTAAAGAGTAATTTACAGCCATTTTACATGTTAGTACCGTATAATTATCATTACTCTGAGAACAAAAGTGACGATCACAGCAAAATAAAGAATGTGCTTTATACCTAAAATGTATGTATGTCAAAATTGAAACAAGCCTTCGAAAATTGATATTATTGTTCTTGTTAACACTTTTTTTCATAGTTTTGAGTCTGATTTGGTCTCTATTTTCATGGCAACATATTGTAATTTCCTCCTCCTTTCTCTCCCTCTCTCTCTCTCTCTCTTTCTCTCTCTCTCTCTCTCCTACTTGGTGCTGGTTAGAAACAAAAAATGACATTAAATTTCCATATTTTTTTTGGTTGTAAGTCGATTCTGGACTCCCTCCCCATCTGTCAATATTGGTCTGTCCTTATCCCCATGAACAATTTCTGATGTCAACTTGCTTGCAGATTCCACTAGGGATGAGTTAGTGGCCAGGATTCTGAACTTAGAGACAGACCTTTCAATCACAGAGACAGATCTTTTTCATCTGAACTCTTCTTGCCGAAACACAAGCCAAGAGTTGACGAAAGCACAACAGGAAATTAAGATTCTCAAGAGTAAGGAGGCTAAGAGTGCATGTTACCATCGAAACATCGTATTGCTTCCCTCCATCCGTGAGATAGGAAGATATCCTTGTGTCGTTATTTCTTTCATGCTAAGTGTAAAACTTTGGTATCATATTTCCCATCAGTAATTCATGACCGTCATTAAACCTCTTTTTGAAATATCTCTTTTTTTTTTCCCATGTAAGGGTGCATCAGCTTCTATCATCAACACCTGGAGATGTCAACATCTTGCCATCATGCTCTTTCTTTATATCTCTCGGTATTTTCTTGTTCATGTCTTCTTATTTAATCCTGTCTTTCCTTCCATCTGTCCTTTTTTTCTTTTTGCTTTCTTCGTTTCTTTCTTGGCACTGAATGTTACTAATCTGAACTTGTCGTTATATTATGGTATTTGTTTTATCCAATTCTCATCGCACAACAGCAATACACTGTGACGCTGTCTTCATTTACTAGGCCCTGCGAGTTGTGAGGAGGCCAACTTGACTTCAGGCCAGCAAATCGTACAACTGAATCTGGACAATCGACATGTGAATCCCTTTAATGTGATCTGTGAACTCGGAAGTGATGGGCAAATTTGGACGGTAAGATCTGTTAGAGCGGCCTAAACGTGTGATTTATATCATCATTAATTCAGCCAGTCTTGTTCTGCCTTAGAAGTCAAATTACCGAGCCAGCCAGCCAGCCAGTCAGACAGACAGACAGATAGACAGACAGACAGATAGATATAAATAAGATAGAGATGCAGTCAAAAACTATTATCATAAAACCTGATCACTGAGTTCAATGTTAAGAGACAGATTTTTTAAATTTTAAATTTTATTTTTTTAAGGAGTCGGAAAGGGGGGAGGGGGGGGGGGGCGGGGAGAGCGATGGGGAGGAATACAAAAATAAATGAATAGATAAATAAAATAACTGAACATGTTTAATGTAAACACAATGGATAGATGTCAGAGTAAATAAAAGCTATTGAAAGTAAATTGAAGGAGATAAAGAAAGGATAGAAGATAGAATGAACAAAGGGGACATTGAAGTAGAATCCTGTTACGGTGACAAGAGTGTTCTGGTAGAATTTTGAAAACCTGTCGGCAGAAGACATTTACCAGTTAATGTGGCACAATCAAAACAGAACAAACCATCTTGATTTGTTATCATATATTGTTTTAGGTTTACTATAAATAGAATGCCATAGTTTTCCAGTCTATTTCTTTATGATTGTGAAACATTTTTCATATTTCAATTCAGTGTTTACAAACATACTGAGGAGAATTTCGATTATTAAATTATATTTTTAATACCCATTCTCAAACTCGGTGTATAGTTTAATATTCTATAGATTGTGGGGGGGGGGGGGGGGGGGGGGGGGGGGGGGGGGGGGGGGGGGGGGGGG
>JBCEWB010336369.1:0-21626 GCA_039654565.1 Peronia peronii | reverse complement strand
TTGTTGTTGTTGTTGTTGTTGTTGTTGTTGTTGTTGTTGTTGTTGTTGTTGTTGTTGTTGTTGTTGTTGTTTGCATAGCGAACGTGAGTACCAAATCGATGAGTTATGTTCTATGTCTATATTCTCTTCCTCGGTGTCAAATCTTTGACAGACATCCCTGATCATGTCGCTTTAATCCCTTCTGTGCGTATTTCATAGGCCTATGTGTACATAAATCTGATTTGTGTTTACTTGTGTTTTATATTATTCTAACTCCCATCAAAATGCGTAAGGTTGACAGGAATAACAGCAACTGCCGCAGAGATCAAAATGTCAGCAGCCGTAAATCGCCGGCTATTTAAAACTCGTTAAGCGGATCTGCACGGTGCTGCACTGCGGCCGATCGCCAACTGCCGCCGGTGTGCAATAATCCGCCGCCTCTCGCTGCAAACTGTTTACCCACCGGGACTATCTGAGGGCCCTTTCCGCTCAAGTGTCCAGAATTATGGATTATCCCCACGGATTATCCACGAGTTGAGCTCAAGAAAGAGCCGGCTGTACCCTAACCGCTGTCTTTTGATGCAGAGAAAGTTGTATTTCGGTTTTGTGGACAATTTGCCGTGAGAAAGTAGGTCAGGCAGGGTTCCTTCTGTAGTAGAAAAGCCAGGGCAGCAGGTCAGGTAGTTACGTCACAGCGTTAGGCAGACAGACAGGGCACATCTTGTCGTTTTTATTTTATTTTTTTTTCTTAAGTACATCCAAAAAGTTATAGCATTAACACGGTTTTAAAGACGTGCCTAAATTGGTCAGAGGATTTTGTCGTTTTTGATTTTGTTTTTGTTGTGACAGAAATTCTGATTTATTTATTTATTTATCGAAATTTTGTTAGGACATTGGCGTCTTCCCCCGCGGGGGCCCGGGGTTTATAAGTAGGTTCTCTGCTCCCATCGGCAGGTGGTGTAAGCCCGCCATCGGTGGGATGTCTCCCATGGAATGCCATCCTCGACGTTCCAGGGGAGACATCTCTTCTCTCTCTCCTTGCTCCTGTCTTCTGTCCCGCTTTCTTTCCTCTCTTCTTCTTGACGTGTAAACGTATCTAATCGTGTTTGACACAATATAGCCGTAATCGTGCTGATGTGTCGTTAAACCCCAACACAAACAAACAAACAAACACTGGCCCCGCCCACTCTCCGCATGCTATATTAAACCGATTGATTTCTCTATCACTGTCATCATCATCATCACTGTAACTACCATCACCACTACCATAGACAACATTATCATCATAGCCACTGTCATCATTTTACAAAATATAACACGACTGTCCAACCGGCAACTAATCAAACAATTCAAAAAAAGCAAATACACTGTAGCATATACAATGAACTTAATATTGATGTTAATCCTCTGCCAAATTTTCCAGCCCGCTTGGCTCTTTGTCGGGGCAATAATAAAAACCATCAATAATACCATCAATACCACCACTAAACTACCATCAATACCATCACAACACTACCATCAATACCACCACTAAACTACCATCAATACCATCACAGCACTACCATCAATACCACCACTACACTGCCATCAATATCACCACTACACTACCATCAATACCACCACTACACTACCATCAATAACACGTCTACCCTACCATCAATACCACCACTACACTACCATCAATACCACCACTAAACTACCATCAATACCACCACTACACGACCATCAATACCACCTCTACACTACCATCAATACCACCACTAAACTACCATCACAACACTACCATCAATACCACCACTACACTACCATCAATACCACCTCTACACTACCATCAATACCACCACTACACGACCATCAATAACACGTCTACCCTACCATCAATGCCACCTCTACACTACCATAAATACCACCGCTACCACTACCATCAATACCATCACTACTATCAATACCATGAATACTATCATTACCACCACCATTAATACTACCATCACCATCAACATCATCATTATCGCCACCATCAATGCCATGAACTTCACTACCGTCAATACCATCACTACCACCGCCATCAATATCACCACTACCATCAATACCATCACTACCACCATCAGTGTCATCGTTACCACTCCTGTCAATACCATCACTACCATTAATACCATCAGCATTACCATCACAACCACACTAACTACAACAACAACGACCACAATGTCATGGATCACATAAAGTTCGTAATAACAAAAGACACCACCAATGTTAGACAGGACATACAGCCCTTTAAGCGGAACTTGGCCCGTACCCTTGACGTATATGTACTAATCAATCCATATCCCTAATCCAGCTCCTAAGACGTGGATGCAGTGGATTATCCCAGACCTAGTGACCCCCGCTGACTACAGGTCAATTGGCAGTCAGGGAACAGCCGGCATTCCGTCACCCACTCACACACCCTCCCTCTCACAGCGACACTGACCCTCGCTATTCTTTCCTCCGATGTCCCATTTTCACTCTCAAGCGACTCATAATAACTAAAGCGGTGCCTTAAGAGACCGATTTTGCTCGAACGGGTTAATCTTGCCACCGCTGGCGAAAGTGAGCTAACCTTAGATACTTCTAGATTCTAGAAGGACCAGTTTGGCGCAAGCTCGTTAAACAATAGAACTATAGATTACTCCGTTAGGCGAAGTAGAAATCGAGGATAAATTACGTATCAGGTGAACATAGAAAAGGCTGCCCGAATCGGTTTTTTTTTTTTTTTTTCGATCTTGTGTGCAGGATTTTGTGACGAGTCATAACACCATGAAGGATTTGCAAACTTAATAATAAATGCACCGGTACCACAAGTGGGGCGACTGCAGCTGCAACACTAACAGGGTGACCCTGTCTGGCACAATATGGCTAAGTACCAGCCAAGGTCATGAGTTGTGACATACATGTAATGTAGATCTAATGAGCCATTTTTGTGCTCATAGCTAGGTTGCTTCCCTTTGTCAAATACAAGAGATGTAGGACAATAATGGGAGAGCGTTTCGCAAATTATTTCCCCCTCCCAAAAGAGATATAAGGGGAGATCATTTTAACCAGCCCTATTACTTCCCCTTACCAGACTAACAGGTGTTTAGCAAGCAGTGGAAAGAGGAAAAAATCCCTTTACTTCTTGTCATTTGAAAGACTGGTCGCCAAAAAATCTGATAAAATTATGATAATAAAAAGAAAACATTCTCTTTACATCATATTTTTTTGGAATTTTTCATGGCGTATGTTTCAAGTAAAGGGCACAAAAGTGATTTTTGTCCTCTTTACACTAATAGTTTAATCCCTCTTTTGTCTGGTAAAGGGAAGTAATAGGACTGAGTACAACCATCTCCCATAACAAAGAAGGTAAAAAATCACTTTTTTCTTTTGTTTTTTGAAACACGTAATTAAAAAAGTATGGGAAAAATGTTCACGATAAGAAAAAAAAAAAAGAAAAAACATTTTCGTCATATGATGAATTTTTCAGAATATTCTGTTATTTATGTCTCATATAACTAATGAATGAAAAAGTGATTTTTCCCCTTCTTTACAATGCTTTTGTTAAACCGCTTGTACTTTGTCAAAATCGATGAAAGAGTAGGCTGCGTGCCGCTGCCCAGGAAAAATTTCCAAATTCCAAATTCTACCCACAAAAATTTCTCAGCAAAAATTGGCAACTTCTAAAAAAAAGCGGAGATAATCCTACTTTCTTAGGATTGAAAGGCTTAAGGAAAACAAACTTGTACTTTGCAAAGGGAAGTAATATGGTTGACGGTCAAAATGGCTCATTCTGCCTTGAGGAAACGAACCGATTTTGAGACGAGAGAGTTGGTAGCGGGTTGGGGAGGGGGGAGGGGGGGGGGAAGAAGGACAAAGAAGAATGATATATTTATTCAAATAAAAAATGGAATGATTTCTCAAAGTTGAGCTGAAGAGGAATAAATGTCTCTATTGCTGAACAAATTTTGGTAAATTTCTTACGTTATTTTTGTCATCCTAATGATCGTTGTCATAATCATCATCACTGTCATCATTATTGGAACGGTAATCTGTCAGAGTTATCATCGTCATTATCATGGTCATCATTATCATCATCATAATCACTATAGGCGGAAATAACTAAGCCTATAATATCATCATCATCAATGTCATTGTCACCATCATTATATATAAATAACGTCTGGAAATACATGTCCAATGCATAGACTGTCAACCAGTAATTAGTCCACTTTGATAAAGGAAAGAGAGAAAGAAGAAAGAAATAAGGAAGCAATTAAACAAATAAAAAATAAACATTCAATCAATAACAAATAGACAATAAATAAAAAAAATGTATATATAAATAAATAAATGCTAAATAAATAGATGAATAATTAAACATAAAATGAATAAATAATAAATAAATAAATAATAATAACAAAATAAATAAACAGGTATGAAGACTTATACGATGGAAATTGACATAATGATAAATCATTTTGAATGCTAAATCATCATGATGATCCATCACCATCCTCATTATCATTATTGCAATGTTCATACTGTCAATAGTGCCAACATCACCATCATCACTGTCATCATTTTACAAAAAAATGTCTTAAAATTAAAATGACTGTCCACCGGCATCTAATAAAATACATCAAAGAGGTTGAAAAACAACATGAAGAACTTGGTATTGCGCTAACAAAGTAAACTGATCTCGCTGGCCAAATTTTCGAGCCCACTTGGTTCCTGAACATCATCATCATAATCGTCATCATCTTTTTTTTTTTTTTCTTTTTTCATAAAAAAAGTTATTATTAAGATGTGGACTGTCTACTAATACATGGAAAGATATAACTAACAATCAAGAGAACTAATAAATTAAACACTGATCATCATCAGCAGCAGCAGCAGCAACAGCATCCTCTTCACAACATCAACATTATCATCATTGCATACAAGAGAAATAAAAACGTCAACCAATAAGAAATGTTATTGTTTATTACGAAGACAGAGCCAAATGTGAAAAAAAAAATATATGAACAAATCTCAACAACTGTATAGTCTTATTCAAACGTCAAGGCGGTTCTTCTTCAAGGCAAACATCGTGCAAATAGATTGGAACATGAATACTGTAAATGTATCGGCAGAGATAAACAATCTTTGTAACAACGTTTGTGATCTACTCTAGAGACAACGCCCACGTTTTTCTATTTGAGTCTGAGATAACCAGTTGCAGGAATTGAAAAGCGTAAATTTCCCATAACTGTTTTTGAGTTTTACCGTAACATAATCGTTCTTCCTGGAAAATGAGATCAACATCAGAACGGGAAAGCTGCATCCAACTTGGGCAAAACGTGGGAGAATAGAAACCTGACCAATGAATCTGAAAATTTTGCCTATGTTTCATGTGTATTGAGCACACTCTTAAACTTGTACGAAAATGATACATGTCATTGCAATGCGAGCATAAATTAAATACGGTCGAGTCCATTCAAACCGAGCTCTGATGAAACGAATTTCTGATAAATCGAATAAAAACGAAACAATAGATTTTTTTTTCTCTTTGCGGCTATTTTTTTTCTCTTTGCGGCTATTAAATGCCTCTTGCTGAAATTGAAGCCATCATCGTGTGTTTCCTTTAAATCAAACTGGTCAGCGCTGCCACAAAGGTAAAAATCGGCTATTGTCATTTCCACGTGGTTTCCACCAACGCGGATGCCGGCAGTTTAAAAACAAAGGAGACAGCGGCGCAGATGAGGCGAGAGGTGTCAGACAATGTACTGTGCCTCGCGCTCAGCGTAAGTAGGCCATGTGTCCATGTGAAGGGGGGGGGGGAGGGGGGGGGAATAAACAGTGTAGCAGGGCCAATGCTGTTGACAATCGATCGATAATCAAGCATCCTAGTAGAATCTATAGTACAAGTACACGCATAAATGTATTAGTACACGTGTTAGGTCTTCTACATGTATTAGGAAGTGTGTAGGTTACGCTATAATAGAGCGCTGCGCCAGTGTTAAGATGTTGGTTCTTATACTAGGACAGGATAGGCCAGATTCTAGATTTTTTTTTTTTTTGATTGCGGTTGACTCGCTTATATCCTAATAGTTGAAGCTTTATTTCGGGGGCAAAACTTATGCAGGGGTAAAACTTACACTAAAGCATTAACAGTCCTTTTCAGGGCTAAAACCTACTCATCAACAGTATTTTTCATGGCTCTAACTTTTCTTTACATTACTTTTGCTTTCAACGCAGCCCTAATTGGGCTAGCAAATCCAATCATACGAGAGGGCTTGAATTTAAGACAAACACGAAATTCGGGTGCCATAGCGGGATTTCTTTACAAAGGGAAATAATCCTGGAATAAAAAATAAAATAGTGCCTCATTAGTCACTTGAGAATTGCCCCCCCCCTCCTCCCCCCGTTAAAAACTGGAAGACGAACTCTTTTAATCGAACCCATTAGGCTGGTCCCTGCAAATTTGATTTGAGCCGACTCGACTGTACCTTTCACATGCAGTGCCTTTCAAGAGTACTTGGTATCCCGTGGATAGATGGTTCTAAAAATAGCCTTTTGCTGCCAAGTATAGGACGGGAAACATTAGCAAAGAGATCACTAATCATTTCATTGGCTTGTCCATGTACAACATAATGGAAGATACTTTGAATATAGATCTATCCTAAAAATTACTGTCCAGAGAACTGCAGAATGGTCCGCAGACAAGAGGAAGACCACACCTGCGATATTTTGATGTTTGCCAGTGAAACCTAAAAAAGATTCAAGATCGGCCCTCGGGCAGGGGAAAAAAAACAACAACAACAGCAACTCTGCCTTCGTTATTCTGTCCAAATGCCAATGAAGAACTGGGGACCGCTTTAAATAAATGAGTAAGGGAGACAACGCACATCTGTCAAAGCCAGACAAATCAGACCAACAGCTTTGTGCTGGCCATCACCTGCAGATACTGCAAATATAGACACCATAATATATGTGTATGGCTGTACTAAGCCTTTCAAATATCGGGAGATTCAGTCACAAAACACCACAGCTGGAGCAAGAGAAGACAACCAGTCTAATTATTTGTCACTATGGCACCAAAGCAGTAGAGAGAGATTGAGAAATCTTAATACCTTACGTTCTAGTTATGCCTTTCAACATCCAGTGGGTGGTTTTCTAGTTCTTCATACATTGGTATAGGTGAACAAAAATACCAACAACAGCAAAACAAAACAAGCTAATAAACTTTTTAAAAATAAAAGATGAAAATTGGAACACGAAGCTTTGGTAGCCACGTTGGATTTTTAATGTTCTAGTTTTTCGCCTGGAGTTTTTGTTCACTGACCAAATGATTTGAAATGTGGTGTGCACAAACTAAGTACTCAAATGCAGGTCTGAACAGATGACTTTTTTTAGTATTTTAATTTGTTCGCATTTTATCGCACATTACTCGCAAGAAATTACCATAACAAATTTTCATTGATTTTGTAAACTGATACTAACTTCAATTTCTTAACTCTCATTAATACATCATTTCACTGCTGTATAGAAGTTAGAAAATACTTTAAATTTTTATTTATTCTAATATAAGCCTATTTAGTTGGAAAACAAGAAAATTATGGGCATTTATTTCAAAAAAAAATAAAAAAATTATCATTTTGAGAAAATAATCCACAAAGTTCAGGAAAGGCAATAGGAATAAAGCAAAATATGTCCTTAAAAATGGCAAATGAACTACTTCAGAGCTATTTTGCATAACAGTTTAGTTCTGAAACCAGAGAGATGAATGGATAAAAAAGTCAAAACATGCATAATTAGATTTTGGGGGAAAAAGTCGATTTTACATCATTAACAGCACATGACCTTAGGTTGATAAACCGTAAGACTCGGTGTTTCAGCGTTCCTGAGACTTTTTGAAGGGCCAGGATAGCCAGCTGTTTTTGGTGGCAGATGTTTGTGGTGGATCAGCATTCATTTTCTCCGCGCTGTTCTCACTCCCGGATTGCCTTTGCTTGTTTCTTGAGGTATTGATTTCTTTGTCCTCTTCTGGAATATCAGTTTCTGGCTGCACCCACTTCCTATTGTAGCATTTCTAAGCCTCAGGCCTGCTTCTTTTATTTGTATGGTTCTTGTGAGTTGGATAGGTTGTCGGGAACCAAGAGGTAGGCATACAATAGTGATAACTCATCATCACCCAGGGCAGAACAGATACCATCATAAAGATCCCCAGAGAGAGGAGTATGAAGATCACCAACATGATTTGCCATATGACTGGGATCTTGGAGAAAAGAAGGCTGAAGCAATGACCCACGGTGTCCATCATGAGTTCCACTAAGGTCTGGAAAAAGCGAGCTATTACAGTCGCCAACACCTGCCACAGACATAGTGTTAAATATTAGATTGCGAACATATACTCATAGCCATTATCACAGTCTACTGTTTTTCATTCATCCCTACATCGTCTTCATCATAATAAATTACAGTCAAGCTTTTTGGGCTTTACAGGATATAATATAAGGACAGTAATCATTCAAAGTGTATGTTAAAAAAAGATTCATGCAAGTAAATCACATTCTCATAGTACTGACAAAATGATAGAACAAAGGAAAAAAATGTCACATTAATTGCTGAGGTCGAACTTGGTCAATGCATATGATTAAAAACAACAACAACAAAAACATGAGAACATCAGTCGGCCAGATTTTCTTTACAGCACACACTGATCTTGGTTTTCATTCCTGCATTAATAATATTGTGTGAGCTAAATTTTATACCATGACAAGATGAAAGAATAAAAACAAGAGAGATCAATGGTCAATGCTGAGAAAAAATGTGTACAGACATGACAGTTGCAGATATCAGATTTCTGATTGAGATATCTCTGGTTCTTGTCATTGTGAATGTCACCATGACAGTTATTTCTACTGATGGATCCATGGACTCACTAAACCAAATTCTCTGTGACAACTTAAAGTTAATTTTCGCACTGATCTGGTTCATGTGATCCGTGAATAGACTTGCACACCGTTTCATGAGCTTGTTGTACACAGTCAACCTGGCAAATCTATTATCAGTGCAAAAAAAAAAATTCTGTAAATTTAGAGACATTTACAGTGACCTTAGGATCACTGAGGATAGGAAAGTGATATCAGGCATTTCAGTATTCTATCTGCTGTGTCTGAGCTTACCTTTGGTGGTGAAATCTCCCACATTGAATTTACCTCTGAAACACGGTAGTACTGGATGCATTTGTCAGGGTCATTACTTGTCCAGGACGTGAAATCGCCACTGCATCCAGCAGGCGGACCCTACAATGAGGAAAGCATGAATATTAACATTCTTGTCATTCCGTATTCTCTCGGACCAACTGACAGTTGAAAGAAAACAACAACACACACACACACACTCACACACACAATGACAATAATAATAATTTTATATATACAACAACAATAACAACAACAACAACAGGATACCTACAGCAAGTCTGATTTATGTGTATTCCAAACACTTTGACGACCTGAGGCTTCAAGAGTGAATATCATATATTCATTTGTATCGGGCAAAGCATTTATTTCCTTTAGCTCAAATTGGATAAAGAACATTACATTCATTGAGAGAAAATGGTTGAGTGACGATTTGGGAATGATGTGAATAATATTTTTATAATGGATCATCAAGACAGATATGAAGTTTCTGTCTGACGACTGACATGTACAAGCACCAAAATAACGGGAGATCGTTTTGATTAGCAGTATTACTCCCCCTTTGCAGATACAAGAGATGTTGAAAAAAACAGTGTAAAGACGAGAGCAAATCACTTTACCTCTTGTCACTTAGAAGACAGATAACAAAAAAAAAAATAAATCAATATAAAAATAAATAAATAAACAAACAAACAAAAACAAAAACAAAACAAAAATTACAAAAATTATTACAATAAGGAGGAAGCATTTCTCTTATTTCATGAAATTTTCGGAATTTTTCATGATGTAAGTTTCAAGTAAAGAGCGAAAAAGACATTTTTTTCTTCCTCTTTACACTGCTTATTCGACACCTCTATGTCTGGCAAAGGGGGGTAATAAATCTGATGAAAATGATCTCCCATTAATGAAAATCAATAGAATTGGTGCAAATGGTCCACCATTCATTATATATATTCATCTATATATAACATGCGTTCCTAAAAATATATATACACACAACAGTTACCTCGATCCCTATGGGTCGGGAAGCCCGACATCTAGCCTTCTTGGATAACAGCGAATATTTTTCGGAGGTCATACACACGTTAAAAAAACCATTGGCAGTTAAAAATCGATGAAGCCCAGGTGAAGTGCTGCTGTTCGGGCAAATTTTCAAATTCCAAATTCCTACACACAAAAACTCTTACCCAAACAACAGGCAACCACTTGGAGCCAGCATAATTCTACTTTCTCAGAACTGAAAGACTGGAAAAAATCAAACATTGACTATTACTATTAAAGGATGCAAAATGTTTTCTTCTTATCCAAGTCCAAACAATGTTTAATTATTATCATAACACCTTGAAACAGCATTACAATCAAGTCTATGCTGACTAAGATCTAGACTTGGGTGATCCGAAAATGTCTCGTAGCCAGTCAAAATGAGACGTATGTCGATTTTTCACCATATGGAGTTTTCCGTATAATGTGAAAGCTTATTTCAGGTGGTGAAAAAAGTTCTGAGTTAGCTTTACTCCAGCCAGAGATATTGCAGTTTAAAGAAACAATGGAACTCCCCCCCCCCTCCCCAGCAATGACCGAAATTCCGAGAAAATTGAGTTTAAATGAACGGTCGAATGCATAAATCTACATATCTACCTCACAAAAACTCGATTTGAATAACGTAATATTTATAAATCAAGGGTAAGACCGCTATTGTCTTATTCAGAGATGAATGCACTTTCGATTTCGCAATTAAAAAAAAAAAAATTTGATGTCTGACTCCCCTCATCACATTCAAAGCCCGATTTCTCGGTTCTAGCCCAGCGACTTATGTCTCATTTCGACTGGCTGCGAGACAAATAACCTATATTTCTATTAACATCAATGAGCAGTGATGTATGCAAGGTAGAGTCCACACATGTATTGGTATGACATCTGTCATCTCCGATGTGTGCAATGCCATGTAGGCAGATCCCAGAGGTACTGATCTGCATTCTGCAGTCTTCTCACGTCACTGACACAATCTCTAAAAAAACCAGTGACTTTGCTTCAAAATATAACTTAACTCAGTATAAATATCACTCAAGAACTCACCCTCGCGACAATAGTTTTCTTATCTGCCTCGGCAATCTGGTACAGACGTATGTATTCCCATAGAAAGGATATCACAAGCAGAACCATCATCACAATGATTGTCCTGATCTTCAGCCAAGTAATGGCTGATCTGTCAGCTGATGTATTTGCGTGGTCTCTCCAGTGGGACACATTCATCTGTCCATCATTCAGCACAGCTCGGTGGTTGTAAAGGTCAACTTGATACCGGCCTGTGCGATCAAACTGCATGTTTGAGTCTCCTCTTATTTCTGCAAGAAACAAATGAAAAAATAACACAAATTCATCAAAGTTGAAAAACAAAAAACAAAATTTAAAAACAAGCAAAAACAAAAAAAAAGACATCAAATCCTACAGGGAGGTGTCCTGGAATTTTTTTTTTTTTTTAATATTACAGATAGATTATTATAATTTTTTTCCCATCGAATTCGGCGCTGGAATTAGAAACAACGAAAAAAAAACAATCAACTTTCTCAAATGGTTGCCATGGGGTCTCTAAAATGTCTAACTCTGAAATCTGTCTCCTCCGCCAAAATTCAATGGAACCTCATGAAACTAAGCGAACGTGTCTTTTGACATAATGTCTAAAATGTCACGAATTTTCAGCCTTTTGTATAAAAACCACAAAACAAAACAAAGAAATGTTTGAAAATGCCATTGTGAAATTTCAAATTTCGCCATTATTTCTCCTACTAAAAACCTATTTTCTCTAAAACTTACCAACCAAATGAGTCACACATATGTACTCTTTTTGTTTTTTGGTTTTTTTTTTTGTTTTTGTTTGGTCTTGTTGTGAAAATGTGAAAATTTTGTAAACCAAATTTGGTTAGAATCGGTTTAGAAATAAGAAAAAGTAGATAGTAAAATAGTGTCCAAAAAAAAAAAGTCTGGAGAAAAATGCATTTATTTTTTTATTTGATTTGATTTATTGTTGTTGTTGTTGTTGTTGTTTTGTTTTTGTTGAAGTGAAAAAAATGTCATGAAGAATTTTGTATTCGGCTTCGAGCCTCAGAATAGCCCTTTTTCACATACTAGTTCTCTCTCCATGACGTCTTGGTCGTTTGTTGCCTTTTCCTGCCTTTCTTTTCTCGAATTTTGCTCCCTACCCCCATCATTATAAGGGCTCTTATAGAGCCACTTCTTGGTTCTTGAGGACCCTACATATGGTCTCCATATCTTTCTCTGTCAGAACCACGAATGTCCTAATCTTTACTATGGCAGATAGACCCTGTGATCTGGGGTAGCTTAATGAAAAGATAATTTTATTATTTATGGGATGTGGAAATTCAATTTAGCGTGCGTGGTGAACGCTCACACTGATAATCTGCGAGAGTTTTTTTTTTTTTTTTCGCCTCAGAGTGGTCATTTCCACATCTTTTAAACACTAGTAGAGACCCCACGACCTTCGTTGAATATTTTTAAAAATATTTAGGTCAAACCTATATTGCCCGGACTCAAAATATATGGCAAGCATGCACAGCTCGGTGTTGGGTATTTCGGATGTTTAAACTGAAAATTACTCAAAGAAAACCTGATTGTTATTTTAGATGCTGTGTGAGTGGAACAGGAAGAACAATAACACACTGCGTCATTCTTGCCTGCTCAGAACATACTGTGCTTACCAATCATCATTCTGAAACCATTGTCAGCGTCAGTTTTTCAAAAAACACATACAAAGGAAATTTCACCCGTTTGGTTCAGATTGCCCTTAAACTGCAAATTTGCACTATGAAAATATAACAACGGTAGGTGATTACAATATGTGCTGAGCTGAATGCCTGTCTCAGATTCACTGTCTACTGAATAAAGATTATTTAAAGGACATAATGAATTACGACGGTTATTTAAAAAAAAAAAAAATCTGAAACTTCATCCTCATGCATGTGACTTTTTCTGTCAAAAACCAGACTTGTCAACAACTGTTTCGTATACAGAGATGAGTCATAATTAGTGCCACTGTGATCAATAACAGTTCAGAGATGTAAATGTGTCTATCTGAAAAAGTAGGGTAAAGTTCCTGCCATATTATTAAGCAACACGTAAAACTGAAGTGCGCTAATGGTAAATGATATCGAATTTGGGGTCAACAGAGAAATTACTGACAGCCGAAAAGTCTATTTTCCAACTAAAGATGGAAATTTGACATTCCTGATAGTCTGTCATCAGTTTTCTTTTAAATGAATAATTTTAATTTTTTCTGATCTGTCTTTCTGTCAAGTCATCCGTGTCATTACTGTAACAATGGCATAGTCCTGTATCTGAACATTGCAGAAACTAGTCCACTGTACATGACTGTACTAGGCAAAGGCCAAAAAAGAACAAAAATATTAGAAAAACAAAGAAAAAACAATGCTTTGGTAAATATGCATCATGAAATCGTAGCAGTGGTACCCAGGGCAGACTACGATTAATATATACATACAATTATATATATATATCCTGAAAAAGGCTGTTTCGAGAAAATCAAGTGTAAAGATTTTGAGTACATAAAATGAGCTTTGCTGAATTTATTTTCTCATGAATATTTGCAAGAACATGTTTATGGGTCAACTGTGATGTAATCAAGCTTATGATGATGAATTTAACATAAAATTCTTTGTACTTTTAGAAGGATTTAATAGAAAACTTGGGTTAGTCCAACTGTGCATAATTAAAATGGTACCTGGTTGTTACGAGTCCTATTAGCAAGTGGGTTAGCCCAACAAAAATAAAGAACAAGTTTTCAAGATTGTATTAAAACATGTTCTAATTGGCGCCACATGTCCACACATATTGACTTTTTGTGAACTGAACTGGGCGTCACTATATACAGTAGTAAAGAAAGCCAAGAAGTCATTTCAGCCAGAGTATGGAAAGATGCTTTAAAATTCAACGAAAATGCATTCATTCCACTAACGAATGCAACTGTAAGATGACATAAAACTTTACTAGAACACATGTTTTGTGTAAACAATACTCATAGTGTCCAGATGTTACTGGAATCAACCCTTACTATGGATTTTAATCATAAAATAAAACAACAAGCATGATAACAATATCATAGGCTAACATTGGCAGCCAATATATCAAAAGTCCACAGTAACATCTGCCTGTGTCATGTTATAATAAATCATAAGTAGAAACAGAAAACACTATTACATTGATAAAAGTGTCTTCTTCCTTCAATGTCTACATAATAATACACATTGAGTTAGGCTCTGGGGCTTGTCATAGGTGACAGCAATCATGAAAATCTTTTAAGAGGCAAGGAGTAAATTTAGATTGCAGCATGCCTGCCAGCAAGGCCATAATGCCTGAACGCTCTTAATACTAAATGCGCCTTACGTACTATGTGCAAGTATTAAATTTACATCCCTATACCTATGTCTCTGTGTTGATTCAGACTTTCATCTATTCATAATATCTCCACCCCATTCCTCTTTCCACCAACTGCCATCCCCAATTTACCAAAAATAAACGCACAAAAGTTTATAACAGTAGGCTCTAAACTAAATCATGGAAATGAATTCCTTTGTATGTGAACAAACATAATAAAAATCATTCCAAACCAAGATTTTCCCCATCTACCTCCATTTCTAGAATGTCACTGTCATTGCCGGCGTTAGCACTGCGTGTGCTATCACACAACAGATGATTATAAAATTCATGGTACACTGATGGAATGAAAGGAAACAAACTTTGCAAGTCATTGAACTTTGCAGCTTTTATAGCATGGCCATTGACATACAGAGGGGGCAAAGAATCAGACATGGAAACTGCAGATGGTTTACCCTCCCTTGGGATTCTTTTGCCAATATCTAGGTATCGAAATGGAATTTCTTCATCTAAGGAATATTTGAAGAAAATTTTGAAAGGGCTGTCCTTTCTAAACCTGAGCCATTGAATTTTCAGCCATTCAACTTTGATTCCATTGACATCTGACTTTCTGTGCACTATGCATTTCATGAGCTCTTCAACATGAACAATGTCATTTGCTGACATGTTTGTGACTGTGAACTTTTTGCTAGCCTTTTTCACTAGTTCAGACCAATCACTTGGTAAAAAAATGTATGGCTGGTATGGCTTTTGCTGTTCAATGATACCAAAATTCCTGTCACAGCTCATGTAACTGTGCCCTGAAACAAAGAATTTCTGATCAACAACTTCTACATTGTTTGAATCATCATTAACAATGTGAAGCCAGAACAAACACATTTTGATATTCCTGTTCTGACGACCACATGTGTCAGCATATGCAATAAGGTTTTCTGGAATGTTGTTCTCTTTTATGTATTTAACCAAACAGGAACCGACCTCATTCGGCCTTCTCGAAGCTTGGCCTTCATGCCACATACACATACATGCTTTGCCACTCTGCTCATCATGGATTCCTAAATTGTATGTCCAAAGCTGCCTCTTATAATAAACAACGTTTGTTGTTAACACAGGGGTGGGCAGGGTTTTTTGAAGGTCATAGCAGATTACTATGGTGTTTGCTTTTTGTTCGTCTTCTTGAATTTGTTTTCTAACTTGTTCAGCTCGTGTATGGTGTTGCTGTCTCTCCATTCGCAGCTGATTGGCTTTTCCTGCATTCTGGGATGCCGTTGCCGCTGCTCTCTGTATCTTATAATTGTCACACATCTTACATGTGTCTTTTAATGGAGGGTGGAAACTTATCTTGAAGTCTTTTCTCAATACTTTTCGGAACACCTGTTCTGAGATAGACTGTCTAAAATTGACTGTGCAGTCTTCAACATAAAGGTTATACAGTCTGCCAACTTTTAGATCGGGTCCAAAATACATTCGTCCTGTAGGCACAGATTGGCCATTTTCGCGACAGTAGTGAGATTCATATTTTGGATATTTTGAGATGAATTCCTTTAGTTCTTCTATCAAATGTTTAGGAGTTTTGTTTTTTGGCTCATTTTTTCCTCTCCGATCTGCTTGAGGCCCCGATGATTTTAAAGCTCTGTCTAGTCTCCCATTTGAGATTTGAAATGTGTCTAGGAAGAACTTTTTACACACTGTAGTCGCCGCTCCCGAGCTGTTTTGAACATTGTATTCACGAGTGAAATTTCCCAGTGTTGTCTTTGGCATTACTCGTCCTTCCACACCTCGACGATCTCTCCGATCACGTTTTTCTCGTTGTTTAATTTCATGTACTTTGACAAGTCCAACTAAATAAGCATTTGAGCAGACCACTCTCCCAGTTTCCAGAACTTGGAAAATAGCTGTTGCCTTGTTTCAATATTGATTTCTTTATTACATTGCCTCTGACATTCACATGGTATATCTTCTAAACTTTTCCGTCTTACTTGTTTTCCTTTTCTATTAACATAGTCCTCTACATGGTTTCTTCTACGCTTTCTGATATTTACTTTCCATTCAGCTTCATTTCGCACTCGTTTCCTTGTTGTTGGTCTATCTGGTCTAGTATTGTCAGCTTCGTCGCTACCCATGAACAGTGGTGTATCATTGTTTATTTTGGTTCCTGCATTTTTAGTTTGTTCATCAGAAGCTGGGGTGCTCTGGTTGTTTAGAATGCAAATCTCACTGACTGGTTCCTCGTCACTAGAACTGGCATCTTTTTCAGCATCACTCGGAATATAGTCTGGATCAAGAGTCTCGTCATCATGTTGATAAGCTTCATTGTCCTCCTGAAATGCATCTTCACAAATGACCTTTTCAGTAACACTTTGGTCAGTCATGGAGGAACTCGGCGTAGCCAGAGCACTGCTATACGTTGAATGATCATTGGTGTTAGAATCTCTGCAATGACTTTCCACATTCATGTCAAGGCTACCCTCTAAAACATGAAGTTGAAACTCTTCAGTGTTCATTTCTGCATCCTGGCAATCCCCAAATGGTTGCTGGAATAGTGATCCATTGATCAATCCTGCTTCAACTGACTGTGGTGTAACCCCTAAAACATACATGCAAAAGTCTGGAGTATTAAGTTCAGTTTCTTGACTTTCACCTCGCAATAAAAATTTGTCATGCTGTGTATTGTCTTGAGACTTTTCGAGCGGTAAAAAATATTCTTGACTGAACAGATCTTGAGAAAACTGACTTGAGGTAACAAGTTGTCCAAGTGTGTGAAATGAAGTATTATCAGTTAAGACATCTTGGGGTCTACTATGAAGGGAGCCGTTTGCCTCTGTAAAATAAATATAATTTGATATGTAAAAGCATGACTATAGATCCAGTTCAAAATAAGATCAGCTACTAGGAAATGGATTGGTGACATTATTTAAAAAAAACATGTTAATTTTGCAAGACTGAGACCCCCCCCCCCCCTTAACAAATATCAACCATCCATAACTAGGAGCAAACAAAATGTGCGTGTGTGGGACACACACATGAGCCCATTGAAAGTGCGATTTTAAAGTGCGTGTATGTGTGTCTTTGTTTGTGAAAATGAGTGGGTGTATAAAGGAGTGCATTTGTGTGTAAGTTTGCATGTGTGTTTTTATGATTCATTGTGATGAGAGGAAGAGATAGAAAATCCAAATGAAAACAAGGAGAGAGAGAGAGACAAAGAGGGAGAGAGAGAGAAAGGGGGAGGGAGAGAGAGAGAGAAAAGATTTCAAGAAATTGTTGTAACTCAATGTCTGTCAGTCTACCCCACGCTTTAGCAAATAAAACAGATACATGGAAATGATGGAATAATGGTCTATACCCATTAGTTTGACTAACCCATCAACAATTTCACTTGATAAGAATGGTCTATCCCTAGTTTCTTTGCTTTCATCTGTCGGTCTGATTAGGTGTCGAGAGGTAAAACATTTGGACAAATGGTCTAACCCTCTGTAAGTGGGTTAACCCTACTATATAACTTGTGCACGAATGGTCTATCCCAGCTCAAATGGGCTATCCCATTGAGGTTGGCAAATTGGGGTACTAAGCTTAGTGATCTATCCTTTAGATGTAGTTCATAAAATCAGTGTTTTTTCTGCAAAACCAGTCTTTTTCAGGTAATGAAACTAATTCAAAATGAAACATAACTGGATGCAGAAACATGTAAAGCCAAGATACTTACCAGGTATGGCCTCGTTGTGGTGCTTGAGCTGATTTTGTTCGCCAAGTCTAAAACTTTCCGAACTTGAGGTGTCCGCCATTTTCATGGGTTAGCCCCCTTGTGTACTCGATAAAGGCAAAGTTTTGTTTAAAAGACAAGAAGACTTGCGTTTATAACAAAACAATTATCAAAGGTAGAGAAACGAAACTTCTCTGAGACATAGAGCCACGCCCACTGTATGTACTTTTGCTAAAATCTCAAAACCCCTAAAATCTGGGATAGCCCGCTTGTCCTTAAAAGCAACCTTATATATGTGTGTGTGTGTGTGATTATGTGAAGTAACTACACAAACTTGATGCCATATGGGACTAATGTTAGTTGTGAAGTTTCCGACATAGATGATTTTATGTGCCTAACACATTTTTACATGAAATTATCAGTAATTACTCAAGAGGAGAACAAACTAACACGAAAATATGGAATCTGTGTAATCATTGGTGTCACATTCATGTGTGTCACACCTGTGTGTCACACCTCGGTAAGACACACTTTTGGTAAGTTAAGTATTTTGGAGCAATTTATAACTGACTTGAAAACGACTGGTTACATAAAGTGTTACACACATGGTTTGACACCACACGGGATTAATTTAAATCTGTACCACAAACTGAATAATTGATAAAATAATGTGTATCAGTATCAAAGGATACTTTCAACATGAAACAAACGATAATGACACGCTAAAAATAAAATTAAATAAAATGCAGGCTGATATGTGAAGATGCAAGCACTATAATGTTTTTGGTGTCATTAGTCACGGACTCGGTGACTTTTAAAAACAAGCAAAATTTTTGGCAAACTATTAAATCGTCAAAACATAAGCAGAGCATAAATTTTGTACAGAAAACCATCACACAAGGCAACCTCATTTTTTGCTTTCGATTTCACTCGATCTAGGGCACATGCCAGGAAAACAGCTGTAACAAAAGAAAACAATTTCCCAATTAATCAGGTCTACTTTAGGTACTTTACACATAACCACTATTTCTGTACAAGTTAATGTTTACCATTACTCTATGCCTACCTGCAAGATTTTAGTAGTCTTAATTAATCAGGGAGAATCAGATGGATTTCATAGCGGGGTGTTATCTTTCCAGTAAGCGAACTACATCACATGCTCTAGGTCAGCCATTGCTTCTTGTCTGTTCTATATTTTATATTATAGGCATACACTAAGAACTTAATACAAATAATGTACCATTACATCATATATTTTACACATAATTGCTACTTGTACGTATGTAGAAACGTTAACATTACTTGAAGTATAAGTCTACCTGCAAAAATGTTGGACCCCTAGTCAGCGAGAGTCAGTCGGTTTTCTACGAAACGACAGGAGTAGTTTATCCAGCCCAAGTTCTACACATACACAGCTGCGTAACGCGCGGTCAAGGTCATTACACGGCAGAGCTGGAACTCTAGGTTTAGTATTGGATTTAATCTTATAGATGACGATGAAACAAAAAAAAAAAAAAACTCAGCGACATGCAGTTTTTACCAAAAGTTGTAAAAACAAATACATAGATCTAAAGAGAGAGATTGCCTTACTGTTAAAAAACCCTTTCCTATTCTACCTGAGGTATTCCTTAAACAGTAAAAGTTGCAACAATCCTATTGATATTAGTGAACAATTTGGTGTCCTGCTTGGTTTTATTTAATTTTGAAATCATATGTGTCTATGAAGCATTACATATTAATTTCAGTGTACCATTCACGCTGTAAATGTATCACTATAATTACTTTAAGAGCACATAATTTCATTGACTGATTCACTTTTTTTTCTCAATAATTTGGTTTTCAGGGAGAGGAAATAAAAAGCATTACCACTGATAAACATTCAGTCGAAGTCCAGTCATTGTGTCTTGGCTTGGAACTGACCATAATAGCAGATGCCCAGTGAGAACAAAAAAAACAAAAAAAAGAAAAGAAAGAAAAGCAGAAATACATAGCGGACAAACCTGTCTACCATCTGTCCTTCTGGCCGTCTATTCATCTGTCTCAAGTCTGTGCTAATGATGACTAAAATTATGATAAAAATATATCAGTAATAATGATAATAATAAATTCGATAACTCGCTATCAACACATATAATATAAGAAACAAAACAAAAAAGAACACACAAAAAAGAAAAAAAAAACGCCAGAAATACGCAAAACCAAAATATATCCATCTATACTCTCTTTCTTTCTTTCTTTCTTCTTTCCTTCCTATGTTCTTTCGTTCTTTCTTTCTCTCTCCCCGTGTCTGTGTGTTCCATGTGTTTTTGTTATCAATTATATGTCTATAGATATATTAGAATCCCGCTTCGTCCAATGGAGCTTTGGGATACCAAAGCATTGCAATAATAATAATAATAATAATAAAAACTCGGTATTTGTAATAACAGTAATAACAAAAATAAAACCCGGTAGGCCCATCTATAATAAAAATATGTCTAATAAAATAGAGGTAATATAGAATTCGGCAAATCGGTGTCAGTACTACACGCTAACACGGTTAGTAAGAAAACGCTTAAAAAGAAACTTGCGTTATTGAGAAAGAATCTTTGGGAACGGTTTTTTTACTATGTAATTTCTTATGCTTACAAAGAAATAAAACGATGGGCCGATATGAAAACTACGCTTATTACGAACGGTTTTCTTTCCCCGATCGCACTTTTCCTTCATATTAAGCGTAACCAAGACCAAACTCAGATACCGAACCAGTACCCTCTGACAAACAAATCATCCCTGAGTGCGTCAAGTAGGCCAACTGTACACGCGCGGCTGTACTGGCCCGCAGTATGACACAACAGGCCCCGACAAAGAAATCGTCCGTGAGCGAGTCAAGTACCACCGCCCGTAATATGCTGTATTTGCCCAGCGGTATGAAACTGAGCGTAAGGCCTGAGGCGGAAGCGTGTTGAAATAATGCACCGTCCCCCGTTTCACACCTCACCCGTCGCTCATGGCCCCATTCGAGTATGATGTACCGTGAGAGGGTGACACCTATTACGTGCATGTGTGAGACTATTACGATTTCGTCGTTATATATAGCCACACAACCCGGTATCAGAGGATTCAGCCGAGATAACCACCCTCTAGGAGGCTGAAAGTCTCCGTACACCGTAAACCGTATCAGAGGATGGCTTAGCCTTTGTCTTTTCAATCATACACTATACGCACTTATCCTTGCCGGCATTCGGTCAGTCAAATCAGTCGTGCTTGTCAGTGTTTCGTGAAAGTCAGTTTTGAGAAGTCGATAGGTATCCTTCAGTTTCATATTGAAAATTGTGAGCTTTAAGTTGACGATAAAGCTATTT